>WBMZ01006461.1:0-92529 GCA_013400975.1 Atrichornis clamosus
GTGGCTGTGTCCCTGTAGCTGTGCTTGTGTCCCTGTGGCTGTGCCTGTGCCTCTGTGTCTCTGCCTGTGCCTCTGTGTCTGTGTGTGTCTCCGTGTGTGTGTGTCTGTGTCTGTGTCCCTGTGTCCCTGTGCCTGTGTCTGTGTCCCTGTGTCCATGCCTGTGTCCCTGTGGCTGTGCCTGTGGCTGTGTCTGTGTCCCTGTGTCCCTGTGGCTGTCCCTGTGGCTGTGCCTCTGGGTGCAGTGGGACCAACAGGGCAGCTCCTGCTCTGAGGGGCTCACAGCCTGCTGCAAAGGTGTGGGATTATCACCCACACCTAAAATGCAAGGCCAGAAAAGAGAAACACTTAGTTTTGATGTTGTGTGGCAGTCGCTGTCGTGCTGCTGAGTGCAGTGTGGGACAAACGTCCCTTGTGACACCTTCCTCACCTTCCCTGTTTGTGAGGTGGCAGGGAAGGTGCCTCCCCTCAGAGCAAACACCACCTTTAATGTTTAAGTTATCAAAAGGCCATCCCAGAACTGTCTGGATTTAAAAATTGTTCTGGTGGGTGAACCCTTTGTGCCACAGGGTGACCCAGGGTGCAGCATCTCAGGGAGGATGAGGAGGATTTGGCTGGACTGGGGTTTGCAGGGAGGCTGACAGGAACCTGGCTCTGGTGTTTTGGCCTTCCCTTAACTCTGGTTTGCCTTCATTTCCCCAGAATATTCCTGAATTATGTAATACCCTCCACAGCTCAATGTTTTTTTTATTTCTATGCTATCATCTTAATTAGTGCTCCGGGTTGCCAGTTTGCCATGTAGCAATTAATTGTAACGAGGTAATCAGGGATGGATTAGATTTGTCTCTGACTGATCTGGGTGCCAGATCCAGAGTCCAGCAGCATCTCTGGGTGTCCTGTCTGGGAACACCCTGAACAGAGCACAACAAAACCAGCAAAGGAGTGCAAGGGAAGCTCTGCCATCCTGCATCACCCCAGGGCTTGTGCTGGCTGTGATTACAGCAAATCATGTCAGTGTGTACATTAGATGTCTTGCCCATTTGGGAACCTTTAAAAAAAAAACAAAAAAAACAAAACAAAAAAAAACCCAGTTTGCCAAAGTACCTTTCAGAATTTGGCCTTGGGTGAAGACCAGCATGTCGTTGGCAGAATCAGGAGCTTCCCTGAGTCCCAGGTGATGGCTCAGCCAGGAGTCTGCTCCTCCACACCAGGGCTGAGGGCACCACATTGCTCCAGTGTTCAACAGATGGTAAATCCAGCCACAGAGTCCTGGAGAGATTAAACAGGCTCTTGAATCCACTTAAATTTAGGAATCTGTCCCAGCAAAAGTAAGGAGGGAAGGGTCTTGAAACTATCAAGAAAGAGCAATTCAGTATTTTTTTAAATGTGTTAATTATGGAAAGCTGAAATGTTGTGTTTCAACCATCCTGAAAATAAACTTTATTTTATTTCAAGATGACCTTTAAAAAATAAAATCAAACCATATTTCATTAAAAGCAAGGGAAGGAGGGTTTAAAAGGACTAAACTTCTGAAAGCAGAATGGTACTTTTCAAGTAAACAGAAAAGAACATTCTAAAGTTCCTTTATTTCATTATAAAATTCATAATCTCTCACTACCTCACAGACTGCACTCCCACCTTGGCTCTCTCCCTATGGTATATCTGTGGGTTTTGCCAGGATATTTTTCAAGCCCTTCCTCTCCTCTCCTGCCCCAGTTCCCTCAGTAACCTCAGTAGCCCTCTTCTCCACCCTCCCTGCTTTCCTGCTCTGACATTCAGCTCATTCTGTGACGTGTTTAAGAGCAGAAAAAGCTGCCAGTTCGCTGCAGCTCCGAGCTGGAGCCCTGTGAGGAGTCCCCGAGGCAGAGAGGGACTGAGGCCCTCCCCAGGGATGCTGCAAGTCAGCAAACTCTGCTGCTCGGCTGCCGGGGGTTCCACTGAGGCTGCCCAGGGAGGTGGTGGCATCACCGGCTCTGGAGGTGTCCGAGAAGCCTCTGGACTTAGCGCCCTGGTTTGGTTGACAAGGTGGTGTTTGGGCAAAGCTTGCACCTGATGATCTTGCAGGGTTTTTCCAACCTTCACAATGCTGTGATGCTGTGGTTATAGCCCTTGGTTAAAAGTCTCCCTGCTTCCTTCTTATAAATCCCCTTGAATTATTGAAAGGCCACATTAAAGTCACCTCTTCTCCACACTCAACAATCCCAGCATCTCCATCCCTCTGATCATCCTGGTGCCTCCTCTGGACTCTCTCCAGCAGCTCCAGGTCCCTCCTGTGCTGAGCCCAGGGCTGGAGGCAGCTCTGCAGGTGGGGTCTCACCTGAGGGGGCAGAGGGGCAGAATTCCCCCCTCCCCTGCTGCCCACGGGGCTTTGGATGCATCCCTGGATTTTTGGGCTGCAAACACACATTGCTGACTCAGATCCAGCTTTACACACACCAGTAGACTCAAATCCTTCTCCAGGGAGCTGGCCTCAACCAATTCATCCCAGCAGGTTTGCAGTTGCAGCCCAGACACAGGAGCATCCTGCTTTCCATTGTTTCCATTTGGTCCTTTTAAGGGGCACAGGGATTGTGGAGCAGTTTATTTCTTGGGAATTGTGGGGTTTGAGTGCAAAGTGGAGAATGTCCCCATGGAAGTTTACCTTGGAGCTCAGTTACTTTGGAGAATTTAATCCCAAACATGCTCTGATTCAAAAGTTTAAAGAATAAGTGCAGGTTTTGGAAACAAAGCTTTGGGGGTTTTTTATGACTTTTAACTTCCAGCTTTCAGTATCATCAGCTGCAGAATGGAAAAGATACAGTTCAGTGCTATAAATCAAAGCTGAGAAAAACCTGATGTTTATGGAGAAAGTAAGGATGCCTGCCAGAGGGGTTTCTCTCCTGAGAATAGTGAAAGGCTTAGAGTACATCTGTATGTTATCCTCACTGGCTCTGACAGGGAAAAGAGCCATGGAACATAAATACCTGTGCTTTGTCATATCACATCAAGCTCTGAGAGATCTCTGGACCACTCACATATTTAAGAACAGAGGCTGGCAACTCAAGGATCAGAGTTTCTTCCAGTCTGGAGACAAGCCAGGCTTTCTGTGACTGCAGCATGAGGATCCTGCTTGGCTGAAGCCCCAGTGGCACTAAAATAGAGAAAATAGGGAAAATAGGACATCCTCCTTTAAGGCTGCTAAAAGCAAAGCAGGGTGGACTAAGGTAAGAGTCCTCTGCGTTTGAAAACCAGCTTGGCTTTTGTTTGAACACCACTGTTCCAGAAACAAACCTATTCCAGGTTGTGCAGGGAATGTTTTCTGTGCTGTCCTGACTGAGGAGGAGACATTTCTGCCTATGGCAGAGAGAGAGTTACCTCCATACAGCAGCATTCCCTGCTGGCTAGAGAGAAAACAGCAAGTGCAGTGGAGTGAGAAGAGTTTCCAGGAGACAGCGGCTGTAAATCCTGGAAGCCAGGCAGGTAGCAAAAATGAATGGATATGAAAACAACCTCACTGCATATAAGAGAAGTTAAAAGCAGATTCTCCTGGTGTTGTGATTTACTGATCCACCCCAGATTCAAGATGTGCTCGAGGCCCAGAAGCCAATTTGGAAGGAGAACTTGAGCGTCCAAAGCTCCCAAGTGGATTGAGTTGGGATTTGCACCACTTGCCAAACTCACATCCAGGTTTTGGCTTTGCTCCTTCCTCACCAGTCTTGTGGATTTTCAAATGCGGAGTATGGATTTCAGCACATTCCTTTACAGAGTTTCTGATTTCCCTCTGAATCAGGGTTAAAATGGGTGTGGCCCCATCAACTTTTAGCTGATTTTGTTGTTATCTGAGATGAACTCCTGGTTTTGGACTCATGTCCCTGCTTTTAAGCAAGATGCGGGAGGACTCTGATATGTGTACAGGGGAGAAAATAAACTCATTTATTGTGCTAGACATAGGCTAATAGTATTTAAAGAAGAGAAACATTTCTACTAAACAGAAACTTCCAGGCTCCTCAAGCAGCCCAAGCTGAGCATCTGCCCTTTCCTACTCATTTCATCCCATGAACATCTTGCCTGAATAAGACTTTAAGGATGCAGCCCCAATTTTGAAATTATACTGTCTAAAGTCTTCTAAAAACACACATCACCTCTAACACTTTATCCATTCACTGAGCCCTTGGCAGGATTTTTGCACCTTCATTCCTCTCTGACTGGGTGTTCTGTGAAATGCATTAAAGCTCAAAGCCTTCTCCTGAGTCTTACTTTCATTTAATAATATTTTTTTAATAGCCAAGTGAAGGAGCATTTCAACATTTTGATAAATTATAAAATAACAGGCTGCAAAAAAGATTCTGGGTATTGTATTTGGGTTACCTTAACATCTGTTCAGCATCACAGAATTTTTACATCCCCTAAGAAGTCTTGTTAGGGTTGGAGGCAAAGAAGTATTTCTGAGTGGTTTCCTTTTTTTTTATTATTATTTTACTGCATATGGTGTCCTCCAGGTGCACAGGTCTGAAGGTCCTTTTTTGGGAAAAAGTAAGCAGCAAACCCAAGAAATGGTGCCAGTCCTTGTGTGTGTTTCCAAATAGAGTCATGGCCATTGGGAAGCAACAGAGGCTGAGACTGTTTTCAGTTTGTTCCACGTTGTGTTATTCATTTCTCTGGATGCTGAGTAAATTTGCTCTGAAGAAATTGCCCCTTCACTGCCTCAGCTGTATCTTCATTATTTCATACCCAGGTCGATGTGCAAACTTCAGCAGACAAAAGTTCTCCTTGTTGGGCAGCTGTGGCCCTGCACACAGAGGTTCACATTTAAACATGTGGGTTATCTCTTGTTATAGATCTGTGCACCTGTGTTTGTGTGTGTGCCCATTATGTTTGGATGAGGGGATGCATAACATTTTAAAGTATTATTCCCACTGAAAAGAAGTGGATTCACAGAAAATCCTGAGCTGGAAGGGATCCACCAGGATCATCTAAGTCCAGCTCCCAGACCAACGTCATGGGTGATAAGGTTTGGTTTAGTTCATGCCTGAGGTGTGTTATTTTCATGAAGACAATCTCCTCTAACCCTGTGTTGTCCTCAAAATAAATATTTTGAAGGCATTTTAAAGCACTCCTGTCCTAGTTCAGAATGGCTCATGCAATTTAAGCACAGGTTTGCTGCAGAAAGCTCACCACATCATACCTGTGTTTGGATAACAAATGTTTCACCACATCTCTTCAGGATGAATCATTTAACTTTCTGTACAGGAAATTGATTGCAGACAGTCTCCAAATTATTTATTTTTATTTTTACTCAGCACAGTGGTAAGATCTGAGTACCTGGGAGCCTGGTCTCACAATAAAAGGACTTTTTTTCACTGCAACATAAATGCAGACTAAGGAGCAAAGAACTAAGCAAGAGGAGAGGAACAAAATTTTGGGAATTTTGTATATCTTCTCTTGAAAGAAAACTTCTGTGAGTTTGTACCTGAAGCCTGATTCTTTTCTCTCTGCTGATGGAGTCAGATGAGAAACTCCACCTTATGAAGAAAACCACACAAAGGTCGCAAATCTGAAACATCTTCTCTTCCAGCCTTTTTTATAAAACTCCCTTTGATTGTTTGTTCTCCCTGCACAGGTAATAACATATAGGTAATTTTCCTGGGGTTTTGCCTCATGTAATAACAAAAAGCAACCAAGATGGCAAGCAAACATCTCCTTCCAGCTACAACTGTTCCAAGCCAAAGAAATCACCACTTCTGGCTATTTTTCATGGCTCCTCTTGCCATAAATCATGGCCCATTCCCATATGAGCTCAGGTGAGAGCTTTCCACATGGCTGCAAACCAGGAAAGAGATGAGGAGTTTAAAGCAGAGCTAATACCCTGCATTTAAAGGAAGGTTCAGGCTATCCCTGGACATAGCTAAGCCTTTTGCATTTCTCCCCAGCTTCTGGTGCCTTTGGGCTGTACAGAACAGTGACACAGTGGGTGCATTTTATCTTATTTTATTTCAGATGTGTGCATTCATTTTCAGCAGCCTGCTGGCAAGAATCAAAACTCCTGATACAAACACTCCCAAGTGATCAGCACACGTATTTCCCTCATAATTCCGTCAACGGGCGAACAGAGCAAGCTGGCATAAGGGACCTCAGACAGGGCAAGAGGAAAGGCCTGGAGATTAAAGATCCCTGCTCCTGGGAAAGGCATTGGCCAAGGCTCTGCCGTTGTCATAGACTGGTTTTGTGCATGTTGTGTGCTTGTGTAAGACAGATGAACCCTGTCCCTCACAGTGACAGCTTGGCCATCATCTTCAGCCTGTTGAGCACCACTGAAGAGAAAATCCATCATGTGGTGGTTGGGGGTCTCCTCCCTCAAGAAACACCATTATTTTTTTTTTCTAAATGTCATTTAATGCACTCCAAACCCAAATATGTGTTCTTTGGATGCATCCTGATGATCCAGGATTAGTAAATATCCCGGGGTGATTAAGGCTGTGGGTGTGGATTTGCTGTGGACATGCAGAGCCCCAGGTCCAAACCCACACCAGCCTGGGGGTTGTGTGCATTTTTAGTCACACAAATGTTGTCTTTGGGGCATTCTGTTGAGTTTCCAAGCTGCAGATCCATTTGGAGCAGATTAGCAGAGGCAGCCAGGGAGCCATAGCACTCTCAGCCCCAGCTGTTCTCACATGTACTCAGAGCCATCCAAAATAAAACCATCTTCCCAGGAACCCTACAGCTGACCTAGCAGGGACAGCTCAGGACAGGAGACAGAGGGATTCTGGAGCTGGGGCTGAGGAGTTCAAAGTGCCAGGGAGTGAATCCAGGGAGCACTGATTGCTTGTTAATCCTTCATTTTCCTGGGCATTAAATGCACTCCCAAGCATGTCAGTAAGCTCTATTCACAGTGAAAATGAGTCATCTGCAAAATGACTAAAATTTCCACTCATTTTGCGAAATTATTGTTTCAGCCAGTCACTTAGTAAAATTACTGCTTAATTAATTTCTCCAAATTTGGCATTGTTTTTCTACACGCATTTCTACAGAACCATGCAATCACTTGCTTCCACACTTCAGACTATTTTGTAAAATTATTTAAATTGTCAGTTATTCCACAAAATAGTTACGTATCTCATGTTATAATTGTGAAATACTCTTATAGGGTCTTTAAGGCTATTAGGGAGGGTTATTACAGTTATTATGGACACATGGACAGCATATTTCAGAGTATCCAAGTTACTGGAAGTTAAATCTTTTTCTAATTTCTCATCCATAAGCACAAGCAACACTTTCTTTTTTAGTTTTAACATATAACACATATAACATCCCAGTCAGTCACAAAGGCCTGAAACATTTAATCACTGATTTCACAACATGATTGTACCTTTATTTCTGTGTATGTACATAGAAGTACACTCAGGGTTTTCACTGCCACCCAGGTGACAAGTGTGAGCAGAAATCTGCGCTGGCCACGTGCTGAGCAAATCTCCCTTCCAGTCAATTAGCAAAGTGGGCAAGTGAAGTAAATTAGTATCTGAGGTATTTAATTCGTCTAAACTGCACTGCAGTGTTTGTGCTTCTCTTTAATTCCTCAGAGTGTCTGAGGGAAGGAGAGGAGGAGGAATTATTTTATACCTACTGAGCAGCCATGACTATTCACAGTTTTGCTTGTCCTGCAGAAGTTTTCAGCATGAGTTGCAGTGTTTTTCCTCACGTGGGTTTTGTTTAATAACATGAGTTATTTAGACCCAGTGTAGAGCTGTTTACACCGAGCACCATCAGACACACATTTGTCCAGCAGGACAACCAAAGGATGGATACTCAGAGCTGCACTGAACGCCTGAGGGTGCTGAGTTCTTCTTATGGACTTGATTTGATTCCTACATCAACATCAACTTCATTTCCATCAACTTCGGTGGGGTTTAATCAAGCCTTAGACTCTTCTGTGAGAGCATGTGCATTAGCACCCAGCTCGTGCAGATATTGCCATGTAAAGATGTGCTTCAGGTAACTCTGTCAGCTGCGGTTATTTCACAAATACTCAGAACTTGCCTCATGAATTCCTGCAGGTCTGGGGCTCTTGTGATGCTCAGCAGTGTCTGCTTGCTTTTACTTGTGCTTTTAGTTGTTATTTTTCATGAGCTGCTTTCAAAAATGAAAAAAAAAATTGTGCATTGAATTTTCTTTCACTTTGGGAGGGAACAAGTTGCCCTTCCTCTGTTTTTTTCCAACACTAAGTAGGCATGAAACCAGAACTGTCCCTAAACATACAAGTATTCAAAAAAATCGTGAAGGAAATACATCTTTCAACAGTTGTCAGCATTAAGCTTTCTGTGGCAACAGAAGGATCATCTATGCCCATCAGCTGAAATTCCATTGTCTTATCTTTTTCCTTCTTTTGCCAAGATTCCCATTGAAACGATTTGAAAATTTTAGTTTAACCTCCCTGAGCTCAAGATCTGTCAGTGCTGGCCCCCTGTGACTACGAGGACGTTCTGAATTCTGCCAAAGGGACACAGTGCAGGCTGAAATGAGAAAAATGCCATATGTCATTTAGGTAGAACACTTGATTGTCTTACAAGAGTCACAAATTGTTGTGACGAGGTTTTCCCCTGATGTTACTGAAAGGAGGAACAGCATTTGTTAGAGACAAGCCTCTGCCAACACACACTTTCTAAACCAGAAAAAATTCCCATGGTTTTATTTTATTCCCATTGAAGATATGTTGGTTGTCCTTGTGTGGGAATGCAGCTCCCTCCACAGACTACAGCTGGCAAAGGGAAGGGGCAGTTTGTGACAGTGGTGACAAGGACAGTGATGCACCAGTGCAGGTAGTTTCAGACAGCAGCATCCATCTCTTGGCTCTAGAGTCTTGATTTTTTTGTTGTTTTCCTAAGTTTAGGGAAAGATTAAAACCCTTCTCCTCCTCCTGCTTTGCAAGATCAGCTGCAGAATAACTTGGTTTTTATTATATACAAAGAGTTGCAGGCAGGATGGGAATATGTGGGAACACAACCCCTGAAAATTTGTGCATTGGTTAAATCTGGCTCTGGAGCCGTCTGGGTCTTTCTACAGTTGAAGGTGTTCTAATCATTTCACTGCTGCTGAGCTTCAAGGTGTCCCTGAAACCCTTCAAGTCAAAACAGCAGAAGGAATTTATTTTATTCTTCCAGTAGAGGAGCTGGAGGGTTACTTGAATTCAGAAAGAAATCCATTGTAATTCTTAATACAAATTAAATATTTTGAGAACACTTCCTACATTAGATTAGCCCTTTCTCAAGACCGGAGGGAGAGCTTGATTTCCTTGAGTTCCTTCTTTGAAAAGACAGTTTCTGCCAAGCCAGATTTCCACGGACACACAGCAGGGCTGTTGCCTCTCTTTTTATAAATCTCGCCAAGTTCATATCAGGCAAATGCACAAATGTGCTGCTTGGCATTGCATGCTGTGCTTGGGGGGAGCCACGTGCCGTGGGTGTGGGGGAGTGCAGGGCCCTGTGTTGGTTTTGGACACCCTGTGTGGGTTACAGAGATGCATTCTGGCCTGTGTGGGCCGGAAGGGAAGGCAGGGACCTGAAGAGCCGAGCACGAATCTCAGCTAAAACATTTACACAGCTGAGAGAGGCATCTCTCCTGAGCACAGAGGGAACGCTGGGGCCCTGAAATGCTTTCCAATGTACTGCTGAGGGGAGGAGCAGCACGAAGGGAGCCTGGAGGTCACATTTGGAAGGGATAGAGGGATGTTCCCATTCCCATCACTGGCTGGTGCACAGCTCTGGGTTTTCTCCCTCCCTTTTGTTGGACTTACCATCTAGCGAAACAGAGCAAAAATAATAATAAAATACCCTGAATAAGCCACTAATTCCTTGTCACCAGCCTAGCAGAGTGTGTCATCTGCACCATGGCACAGGTGGCTGTGCCTGGCAGGGTGACATTGCTGTAACTGCAAAGTGTGAGAAATGTGCTTAGGACACAGAACACAGAATATTGACAGGCAGACAGATGAAATATCCACAATATCTCTGGCATTGCTCCCACTGATCCCTCTGCAGAGGATGCCATGCCAGTGGAGTGGACACCATGCCCTGCTTGGCAATTTTCTACCTACCTGGGCAGCTCTTATGAGGGAAGAAAAGGCCGTGAGGGATGCCTCAGCTGTGGTGGCCGGGTTGGCAGGATCAAAGAGGCGCAGGGGCAGGAAGCTCACAGGCTGTGTGTGACACCACAGGTTCCTCCACTTCATGTCATGAACCACTAAAAATACTCTGGAGTGGCAGCAGCTCCAGAGAGCAGCCAGCACACGCACATCTATAAATATGGGTCCCATTCTCTCACCACAGGATACCAGCAGCGTCAGTGGGAGCCCGCTGAAGGAGAGTGGGAAGTCTGGGAGTTACTCACATCCTGCATGAGTCCATGTCTCCTTGAAATCCGCAGCCGCTCCTCCAGGACCGCTGCTTGGTGGCATTTGTCTGTGACACACAACCTGTTGATGTTTTCCCATTCTCTTTGAACTCCTGCTTGTCCTTAAGAGAAATAATCTGAGAGAGATTTGAGGTTTAAAGTAAATGTCAAAGTTTGGGACCCTATGGAAATAAAGCCCTAGGAATTATGGCCTTTCTCATTTTTCCCCAATACCTTCTTATCTTACTCTCTTCTCTGTGTCCAAGGCTGGTTTTCACCGAATTTTCTTTGTTTGGGGATGTTTTCCTTATTTTCCTTGAGGAGTTCCTAGGGCTTGGTCCTGAACCAGCTGACCTCTAAAGGGGTTTGGGCATCTTTTGTCTTCCCTCTTTCAACAAATCCTCAGTGCTAAATATGGCTGTAAATAGAATACACCTTACTTACTTCTCTATGTGTGTGTGTGTATTGCCTCATATTTCCCATGTTCAGACATGAACAGGTTTTTTTTTTTCCTCTCTTTTGCTGCCTGCAATCCAAGAGGGCAAAACTTCTCTTTTTTCTCAATGCTGAGAACTTGCTCATGCACTTTCTAGGTAAGAAGAAATACATCAGGATCTGGAAAATTAAATCACAAAGCACATACCCACATGCAGAAAAAATTATACAAATGTGAAAGAACCATTGCAGCAATATGTAAAAAGTGCCATTGCTCCTGTTAGAAATAATGCAGTGTCTTTGCTTCACTTTAAGACAGCACTTACATCCAGAGGTTGTTCTGTTGACATCAACAGAGGCATTCCTGCTCACAGCAGCTCACACTAGGACTTCGTGGATCAGCAAAAGCCACTCAGTTCATGGTACATCACTAAAATCCCTTTATATGTAATTTGCATGAACTTTGTGTCCTACTGCTCTGTGTTTCTTTGGAGCTCTCCATCTCTGAGTGCCCTGCATTGCCACACAGTTGCAAACCCTTAAATTTGGGGGATATTATTTATTTGCCATTAGCATTGCCTCAGTTTCCACCCTGCAGTAATTCTCATGCAACTGCTGCTGAAGGCAATAAGGTCCCACTGCTGCAAAAAATGAGATGAGATCTCATTTATAGCATTGTCAAGATACCAGCAAGAGCCTTAAATTCGTAGTGCTTTGTTTTATACCTCCTCAGTGTGTCTACTGACTTAATCTGGATGTTAGAACTCTCATGCCAGTGGGGCTTGCCTTGGGTGATTTGTGCGTGGCCAGGGCTTTCTCTTTGAGATGAGGTTTGGTGGGCAGTCAGCCTTCTGCCCAGTGCTTTCTTAGTGCTCTGAAATGATAAACAGAGATTAAAAGATGCTATAAAGAGGATAAAATTGGGGTAGCAGTGAATGAAACTTCGTTTCCACAGCTCCTCTCTCTATTTTTGTGGAAAACCAACAGTTGTAAAAAAGCACCTGAGAACCAGTTTTCCCCCATGACTCGTGGAACTGACTTGTATTGAAATAAATGCCACAAATACAGGTGTGCTGCTCACCAACCCCAGTGTGGCTGTGTCCTTCATCACGTGCTCAATTAAAACACGTCGTTAAAACCAGGCACAGCAGAGAAAGTATCGTATGCCACAAAACCCCTGAGGACAGGGAAACCCACTGAGGTGTGGCTTTGTCCACAGATGTGACACTGGATTGTCTTTTCCTTCATTTAAATCTCCACTTCTGTGCAGTGTGATGTGATTTCCAGCAGCACACAGCTTGTTGCTCAGCCCCAGCACAAGCACAACACAATGTCTATAAATATAGAAGCCTGTTTATTGCAAGATACTTTTTTTTCCACACTGCATCCGGTCAATAGTTTAGGAGAAAATTTGGGGAGCTGAATGCAAACAGGGCTGGAGCATTGGATCAGCTGCGAAGGTTGAGCAAGGAGTGGTCTTCCCATTATTTGAATTGTCCTCTTTACATAAATTAACAGCTATGCTCCAAACAGCACAAAAGTCATACGTGTTCAGGAGCCAGTGGATTATTTTTAAATACCTAATTTTAAAATTATCTTTTAACTTTTTTAAAGAATATGCGTCTTATAGGTTTCTCCATAATCACCCAAAGATTGAATTTGGGGTTTTCAAATATATGTGCTATAATTTCCCTTAGGTGATTTTTCTTGTGGCACATTCTCCATCTTTAAAAGGATCATCTTGAAAACTTCCGAAAGACCTGTGATGCATTTTTGTTTTCTTAAAAGCAACATAAAAGCTGTGCAGATCTGGGTACATTTAGATTTTGTTATTCACACTGTGCTGCCCTTTCCTCATCATTGGCTACTGTTCCTTGTGTGTTACACCAGGGTGTTCTCAAAAGCTCAGGTCACCTCAGATTGACATTTCTTACGTTGTCTGAGTCTTGCAACGAGATTCTTGTAGCTCCAGCATGGTCCTTCCCTAAGGCTGGGTGTCCATTTCCCTTCCTTCCTCCTTGGGATTTCGGTCTGCAGGTCCCTGTGAGGTTTGCAGTGCTGGCTCCAACACCCAGCTCCTTTCCTCCCTCCTGGGAGGCTCCTGCTTCCTGGGGACCTTGTTCTGCACAGAAAAGTGGCTCTAACCAGGGAGCAGTTGCTCCTTTGTTCTCCCCAACAACCCAAGCCCAGGCATCCATAAATCCCAGATCTGTTCCTAGGCAGAGGCACTAGTGGCATTCACTCCTCCCTGAACCCACGGAGTGCCAGCTTAGAGCCTAATAGAAGGTCATCACAACGCTCAAAGTTAAAAGCAGTTCTGAAAAACAAACAAGAGTATATATGTATATATGTTAACCATACAAAATTGAAAATAGAAGCACCATCATGCAAACCTAAGGCCTGCCCCTACCTGCAGCAGCCATGGGTTGTATTTGGGCATGAGCAGCTGCTGTGGGGCCTGATCCAACTCCCACAAAAGTCAGCAGGAGCCTTTAAATTCACTCCAGAGGGAGTGAAATCTGAGTACTTGGTTATTCTGTGAACACTGACATTAAATGCTATAAAAAACCATGCTTTAATTTTTGATATAAAACCCAGCGATGCCAGGGACAGACTGAACAGGGCTCCTCAGTGCTACTGTAATGAAGATAATGGATGCAAGTCATTGCCAATCTGTTTGTTATTACTAGTGCAAAAATAGAGCAGTCCAGGCAATGGGATTAACCACTCCATTATGTCTTGGCTGGTTTCTTTATTGTTGTTGTTGTTGTTGTTTTCAAATAGTTTTCCTGTTCTGTTGTTACAGATGAGTTCTGGTAAATATTTACCCTTCCACTGGCTGTAAATGTGTTCCTGTCCTGGTGGGGCACTGCACAGCTCCAGATGTGCAGAACTGAACCTTTGCTAAAACAAGGAGGGCCCCAAGTGTGGCCACACAACAGAGAGGGGGCAAAAGCCTTGCTGCATCTTTAAGAAGCTGCTGCACGTGGCTTTGCTGAACGCAGCCATCTCAGATCTCTGGGGTGTCTGGCCTGGCTGCAGCTGGAAAGGGTCGGGATGAAGAATTAGACAGGAAAAGGGTAAAATCTTGCCCTGTGTTACCCAGGTCATCCTGCACGTTACCCAGCCGTGTCCTGGTAACACCGCAGGCTTGCTGGGGCTCCCAAAACTCCATTTCCATCAGCCCACCTGGCTTCTCCTCTTTTAACCACGTGACTGCTCTTCTCGAAGGGAGAGGGAGCAGCGTCCCATGGAGAGGTGTGTGCCGAGTTACACATGCCCAGCGTGTGGGCTGACATTGCTCTTAACTCACTGAAGAAGGTAAATTCTTCCTTTTGCCTTTCTGTGACAAATTAGTGGCAGGCTGAGCATCAGCATCAGCCCTGAAAAACAGCAAAAGCCAGGTGGAGTCACCCCTGCTCCAGGCAAACATCACACAAGTGTTCCATGGACAAAGCAGCTGACAGAGCAACTTCCAAATATTCCTAACCTGCTCCTTCCTGGTGCACATCCACATGGAAGCAGGAAGTAGACTTCCAGAACATGAAAGAAAGATTTGCTTGCTTATCTCGTTGTATTCTAATGTGATTGGAGGCAAAGAAAAGACAGCAATGGGCTTTGTTATTTTAATTATTCTGTACAGCCAGTGTAGAGCAGTATTGTGCTGTGTGATTAAACATAACTGTCATGTACATAATTCCAGAAATTGCACATAATTCAGGGAATATTTCTGCTAACAGCCTGTCCTGACCAAGGACAGCTTGGTCACATCATGGGAGCAGAAGAGATCCAGAGATAATTCTCCCCTGGCACTCAGTTCTGCACTCATTCCCTGCATGTCCTGGCTGGGGAGGCTGGAACTGCACGGACTGTATAAATAGCTGTATTTTATGATATGTGGGAGTCCTCCCACAAGCCTGGGTTCCTCCCATGTGCCTACTCTCTCTGACACTTTTTAGAGGAGCTAGCAGTGAACTACAGTGATAGTCACTGAGTAACTGGAGGAGGAGGAGAACACTTTGTGCCTTGACAGGCTGGAGTGTTTTAAGATTTTCTTTTGCAGCTATTGAGAGTTTGAGCCTTTCATGTATTAGTTATGAGTCAGCTAGGGTTTTAATTTCAGCTAAGATGGAGGAAGATGGGTGGTGAGTGGAGAAAAAACAAAAAAAGTTGGATGAATATTTGATTTTTTTTAAATGTGAGAAAATTCAAATTAATCTGAGAAGATCTGTGAAGGAAAGATTCAATTCTGCCAGCTCCAGCCCTAGAAATAATCCCCTATTAATGTACCAAACCAGTCACATGAGCTCAATTTTACTTGCAGACTCTTTCCTCAGATGTGTTCCCACCCTTCCGGTATTTTCATTTTTAAATATTATTTCCACTAAAAAGGTTAAAACACATTTGGCTGTTCTGGTTAAGCATACATGATGGCGTGATCCATTTTGAAGGTGGGGTTTTTGTGTTTTTTTTCAATATTAATGACAGACAGTCCCACCCTTTAGGCTGAAACTCCCTTTGATTTCAGGTGAGATGTTTGCCTCATGATCAGGCCCTGGGCTGTTTGGCTCATCAGTTGCTACGTAATCAGCTAAGAAAAATTTGAATGGATAAAAAGCAGGAATAGTGGCACAGACTGCTGGCAGGGCAAACACATTTCAGGGTGGACGTGTAAGAAAAATCACCCCCTCAAAGAAAAAAATAGAAAAAGTAGAAATTTCGATGAGTGTTGTGTGTGCTACAGTGTCACACAAGAGCAGACTCCAGGAGGATTCAGACAACGCCGTCAAATGTCAAACCCACCCAGCAACTGCTTCAAGCTGCTGAGAGCAGCTCTGAGAGAAAACTGCTGAGAGAAAGAAAGAGTGAGCTCCCACCATTCCGTGGGATCGAGTGCTCCAAGAGTTTGTGTCCCTGCAGGAACCACAGAAACATTGAAGGGTTTGGGTGGGAAGGGACCTCAAAGATCACCTTGTTCCACCCCCTGCCAGGGGCAGGGACACCTCCCACTATCCCAGGTTGTTCCAAGCCCCATCCAACCTGGCCTTGGGCACTTCCAGGGATGGGGCAGCCACAGCTTCTCTGGGCGACCTGTGCCAGGGCCTCCCCACCCTCACAGGGAAGAATTTCTTCCTGATACCCTACTAAACCTACTCAATGTGAAGCCATTCCACCTTGTCCTGTCCCTCCATCCCTTGTAAATGTCTCTCTCCATCTTTGTTGCAGGCTCCCTTCAGGCACTGGAAGGAGCAGTTAGGTCGCACTGAATCCTTCTCTTTTGCAAGCTGAACAACCCCAGCTCTCCCAGCCTTTCCTCCCAGCAGTGCTGCTCCATCCCACTGATCATCCTGGTGCCTCCTCTGGACTCGCTCCAGCAGCTCCAGGTCCTTCCTGTGCTGGGCCCCAGGGCTGGAGCAGCTCTGCAGGTGGGGTCTCACCTGAGGGGGCAGAGGGGCAGAATTCCACTGCTCTTGGTGCATCCCAGGACACACAATTGGCTTTCTGGGCTGCTGCTTCACAGGTGATGGGCCGCTCCAGACTCTCAAAGGTGTAGACCAGGTGATCCCAAACTGTCCCACGGAACTCTGTGGAAAAACTGTGTGATATTCCCAAGGTTTGAGGAGCAAGGAGCACCATGAAAGTGTTTTGTAAGACACCGTTAACTCACCAAAGTAGCTGAAGCCCCTGCTTTGGGGAAAGTAAACCTCTGATATATCCTACACAGTGTTAGAGATTGGTTCCCACTTCTGTAATAAGATCTTTTCTGACCAAGTGCTCGACCAAAAGCATCCAGTCTTTGAGGCTGTTTTCAGGTGGCTTTAGCCACCGAAGCTCCTGGCGTTTCTTTAGAGCATTTTGATTTTCTGAACAACATAAATGATGTCACTTATCGATTGCCAAACCTATTTCATAATTTCAAGAACCTCCAGGAGTCTGATTAAATCTGAAATACTTTGGCCTATTTTAAAGGCAGTCTAATTGTGTTTTTAAGTCAGCCTTGGAACACATGATTCTTTATGAACCTAATAAGCCCCCATTATCCCATTCCCCAAGTCCTATTCAAGCCCTGTATTTAGTGTAAAGCACCGTGTACTGGTTAATTAGAGCATATTATCTTGGAGGAAAATGCTGAATCTCATTCTGCAGAGTCAGTGCTTGGGGAATTTGTTAATGCTCTGCGTGTACCCAGCCTGGGTCTGATCTGAGCCTGGCGTGTGTGGGCAGGGCAATCACCTGCTTGCCCCTGCTGCTGCTGCTTGGCACAGGGGAGTGCTGAACAGACACTTACTTCAGCAGAGACAGAAAAGGGACTCATTTTGGTCATTCAGCCGTGTCCTGTCCTCCCTGTGCCTGCACAGTGGGAAGGGCTGGTGGCAGCAGGGGAAGGAGGAGCAGCCTCTGTTCCAGTCACTCCTCTTGTTCAGCACTTGGCTGGAGCAGAGCTGAAGAGCCAGGGGTTGTGATACAATAAAAATGAGCAGTAAGACATTTCATCTTTGCACATTGAGAAGGTGAACCTGAATTTAGAGGGGAATGACAAGTTAAAGATGGCAAGAAGCAAAGGAGAGCGATAACTCAATTTCATTTGTTTGCCACAGTTCCCAGTCAGATTGGCCTCCTGGTCCCTGTCTCTCTGTTAGTGTTGCTAAAAGGAGAAGTGCTTCCATCCAGACAGCACCCAGCTCTCAATTAGTGCAGTGCATTGTGCATGAAAAGTGCATTTACCCAATACACTCTTCCTAGGAAGGTTGAGCAGACAGGGTGTGCCAGGTAACATTTGTGATCCAGTCCCACATTTCAGTGATCCAGGCCTAGGGAAGTCTACTGAGACTCACAGTCTTTCAAGACCATCTCTTACAGACATCTTCCATTATTTTAAAGGTTTTTTCATGAAACAGCTCACTGATTGTGCCCAATTTTTACTAAAAGAGTATTAAATTAAAATTTTGCAGCACTAAAACGCATATCACCAAAAAGCCAGTAGTAAACTGTTTGCCTCTACAGTAATCTATTCAGGCTGATGGTCTATTCAATAAAATATCGTTATGCCTTTTCCATGCCAATTAATTTGGTAATGTCCCTTAATCTAATGCAACCTTGTTTCTAAGGTTGGGAAACTGTTTTCATGAAGGGTTTCATGTCACCCCTGTAAGGTGTCATTTGGAACGTGCAAATCTGTGGTTGTACATCTGACAAGCTTCTGACTGTGGCATAATAATGAGGCAGAAACATTTCAAATGAACATTCAGACAAGGAGTATTGTGCCCTCCTATCACACAGCATACGCAGTAAATCATTTTAATCTGGAGAACAGAATAATAAATCTCTTTGCCCTTCCTGATTCTAATATAAAATTATGTTATAAAATTATCTCTCGTGACATTGGCAGCAGGACAAACTTTAAAACAAGAACAGTTTCAAAGCCATACAGTAAAAATCTTCAAATTATTTTTCTAGAACTTTCTGAAATCAAACACTTTCTTAAACAAAAAAAAGAACACATCAACCCCAAGTCACTGGGAAAGCCCTCTCAGATGGTGACTGCTCTGCTGACAGACACTTCTTGACCTTTCACCAAAGCTCTGTGGCTCTCCTCAAACCTTCTCCAGTGACCTTCACGCCTCCCACTGCTGAGGCCACTCTCCTCACTGTTTAGTCATGACCTCTGATCACTGTTTCAATGAGATTTTAAATTTACACAGCTTCAAATGTCTTTTCAGTACCCTTCCTTTATCTAAACACCAGTTCTCTCTCTAAACACCAGAAAATTGTAGTGGTTCTCTGCCAGTGGGAATATTAAGACATAATTTTAATAAAAATGAGGCATAAAATTTTGTGCAAATGGATACATTTGAACCTTTTAGAATGCAATAACTTCAGTAATTCTACTTTTTTATTCCACAAAATGATTTCCCCATTTTTCAGCCATCTCTAATTTTAACAATAACTTGCAGGTGTTTCCTGTTAAGTTGGTAATGACTGTGTCCCGGGATAATAAAACTCTTGGGTTTGGCCCATTTATCACATTTAAATTATAACTTAAAGGTGCATCCTGTTTACAAGGTAATAATTATATATGGGACTAAACAAACTCATCTGGAGCCAGTCCAATCTATTGTGTTATGTTGGGCTTCAAGGAACCTTGGATGGATAATGCCATAGGTAGTAAAAGTTGGCTGTCCCCTCTTCGCAAAAAATGGGGAAAAAAATAGAGAGAAAAGGTTGGTGTTTTGCCTATATTAGGAAATTAACTTTGAAGAACTAAGCAGCCTCCAACAGGAGCAATCAAGGGATGTAGAACCTCAGCTGATGGCCAGGACTGGGTGAGAGCACACCCGTGTGAATCCCTGGGGCTGGGCGTCAGCACAAGGCGTGGGTGCTCAGCCCTGCAGCCCCTGCTGTGTCCCCCGAGCCCTTCCAAGGGCCCCTCTCTGGGTCCTCCCCTGGCTCTGAGGCAGCCATGCCCCACCCCAAGGCTGCCAGATCCCTCCTCGCTCTGTGCCATGGCTGGGATGGTAAAATACTGAAAATTTAGAAGTTTTGACGAGGAGAGACAACCCAGAAGGTTTAGAGACAGCAGCCCTGGGGAAGGAGGTCAGCCATTGATCCCACAGGTCCTGTGTTAGCTGGCTGCCTGACAAGGAGATTTGGGGTGTCCTGCAGAGCTCTCCACCCTGCCCCAGCCCTTACCCTGCTGATCCCAAATCTCCAGCCCCTGTGGTTTAACAGCCTGCAGAGCCTGGCGCAGGGGACAACAGTCACTGCTTTGTTGAGGTCAGGCCCTGGGGGGCTGTGGGAGGAATTTGGGTTGTCCTGTGTGCAGAGGAAAGCAGCAACTCCAGCGTGAAGCTCAGAGAGATACCAGCACTCAAAAAAGCCACTGGAAAAATAAACTCCAGAGGCCATCCGTGCATTGTAGCTTGGCTCCAGGGTTTCACTGTTATTTCTTAAGAGCGAAATAAGCCTCAAACATTTTTTTTCTTATTTTTCTTTTTTTTTTTGCCTACATACTGCACAGTATGAGTAATTCAAGGAGAGAATAAAGGCTGGCATTGTACAGCACACTTTCTCATGCACACACCAACCTCCTTGCAGCTTTCTGTAGGAATCAAAGGGTGGAGGGAGTGGCTCCAGCATTTCATGTAAATGACGCCTTTTTTTTTTTTTCCCTGCGGTTTTAATGCCACCATAAAGTCAGTGTGATGAAGCCCTGGTGAATGCTGAGCCCATGACACATGGTAGTGCTGGAACACCTCATGCATTTGGCACATGCCAGGTCCCGTTTGTGCCATTTTTTTTTCTTCTCCCCTCCCACCTCGGGCACAGGTTCACAAACACTCTTGCCATGATAAAAAATGCAGGTTTATTGTCACTTTCTCTTTAGGGTGCCGGGAGGCCTTGGGGCAGCTCTTGCCATCCCAGCAGGTGTCACACCCTTGCCAAAGGCACTGCCTGGACAGGCCAGTGGTCACCCTGCACTGGGAAACACCAGTGGGGCTCTTGTTCCTCTCCCCACACATGTGACTATCACCTCCCCTGAAACAGAGTCACAACAGCCCTGAGTAGAGAAATCAAGACATCCTTGGGAAAAAGTGCGGCTTCTTATTCATCAAATGACTTGGAGGGATTTGGGGGTTAGTTTGCATTTTATTGAGGATGCCCTTTTTCTGTTAAGCATTTTCCTGGATTTCTTGGTAACAACTGAAGCTGTAATTTCTGAGTTTGAAACCACCTAGGAAAGAACTAGGTCTGTCCTAAGTCACCAGGAGTGACCCAGAGGGGTCAGGGAGGTACGCTGGCAGGTTAAAACCCTGGGAGGTGGAGCTGTCTCCATCCACGTGTGCCAGTCCTACCTGCAACAAGGCCTGTCCTTCGGCCAGCTCTTCCCTACAGAGGGGAGGATCAGGGATGGTCTCCTGGCACAGACACAATGGAGACCTCGGTCCTGACTTCTGCTCTGCCCCACCGAGTGTTTGTGTCCAGCTGGAAATGTGGATTTCACCCCTGAGGGTTTGTGTTCAGCTGGAAATGTGGATTTCACCCCAAGGATTTGTGTTCAGCTGGAAATGTGGATTTCACCCCTGAGGGTTTGTGTTCAGCTGGAAATGGGGATTTCACTGGGAGGTACACCCAGGATGGGGAGGTAGAAGAGAACAGTGTTGGAGGCACAGCATGGCCAAGATGTTTTCCCAGGAAAGGAGTCTGGACAAAGCCAGCAGTTCCCAAAAAAGCCCATCCTGTAGCTTCAAAGGTCTGCTCTCTTATCCATCAGTGTAAGAGTGCCAGCAGCATCCAGTTTTGTCTTACAAAAACCCTCTGTGGTGCCCAGTCCAGTGTACAAAGGGTTTCCATCTCTCATCTGCCTTTGTCGCTTTGTGTTGACACATGGGACAATATTTTATATTTTAAGATTATTTTTTCCAATAAATTCTTATAAATTTTCAAATATGAAAAAGAACTCCTCCCTACTCTCCAGAAAGGTCCATAATTTCCTTAATGGAGGCTCTCAAAGCAACATGAAGGAACAGAGCATAAGGAAACTACTTGAGTCTTCACTGCTGTGAAAGAAGTGTAAACACACCAGTTTAAAACCAACCACTTTTCCCCCTTTGTTGCCAAAAATCCTGTAATGCTTTCCACATGGCTGTTTAAGCTGAAAGAGGGGACTTCAGGTCTGTCATGGAGAACCTGAGGAAACCTGGATATTGCCGACAGACCATGGGCATCTCCTTCATCTCCGGAGTCAGCGGCACACCACCGTCAGAACCGCTCATGGCACGAGCACAAATTAATGCCATTTCTCAGCCTCCCTGTGCTCCTTTCCCTGGGTGACAACCTCTCCTGGGCGGGATAAGTCCGGTGCTGCTGCTGGGAGCTGGCTCTGCTTCAGTCAGTTCAGAAAACAGGGTCAATCAACCCTCTTTATCTCAAAAAAGTAAAAAGCCATTACCAGCATTTTTCTCAGTTTCGTAACAAAGCTCCAGAAGATGCACGAGCCCATTCCTGACGTCAGAACTGTCTCTTTTTTTTTTGCCCTTTTCTTCAGGCAGGCTGCAGGAAGGATTTGGAATAAAGAACTCAATGACTTCCATGAAATGATATTTTCATGGCAAAAATGGAGCAGTGCTACAGAACCATGTTGGTTGGAATTAATTCCTCAGGGAATTCATTTCTTCTGGAAAAAAAATAACAGTTCCTAAAACTTTCATCAGTCTTTTCATGCCTATAATTTATATTTTAGAGTTTATTTTAAGAGAAGGTTGTGTCTGAGGCCAATTATTTCCTTCTAGAAACAGATAAAGCTAAAAGCATGCTGATAATCTGCTTCTAATCTCTCTGTACCAACCTCCTTTGGCCCCATACAAATCTTCTGGTCAATGATAAATTTGGCAGCTCTGTTTTCAGCATTGGCTCAAACTCAGCTGATCTGAATGGTCTTTTCAAAACAAAACCAAAACCAGCTCCTCCTTTACGAAAAACACGGTCACTGTTCACTCCAAGCTGCAACTGGTTGAAAAAGGGTTAAATCCCAGTTTTTCAGGGCCACATTGAGTGCTCCTATTTTATTTGCCTCCTTGATTTTAAGTCAGCCACATGCCCACTGCTGAAGCTACAATCCAGGCAGTGTCTGGATCTCTGACAAAGTTCAGGCTTTCATCCCTCTTATTTGTGTGACTCCTCAGAGGTTTTTAATGGTTTTTAGCAGAGAGAAACAACCCTCATGGCTTGGAAGTGCTTCAGAATGACCCAGTACTTGCCTTCGTGCAGCTTTTTGAGGGATACTTTGGGATCCAGGCTCTGGCTGGTGCTCCACGGGGATCTGTGTCCTTCCAGGCAGGTTTCCAGTGACTGGCACGGGAAATATAAAAATCTGTGACAATAAGGAGCAAAATTCTACATTCACCTCAGGGACTGGGGCTTGATGCTTGCAGAGAAGCTGCAGTCAAGTGGAAGAAACATTCATTTGATCCCATCAGCCAGAGAATGTGAGATTTCAGCTCAGCGTGGTGACAGCACAGGAGAGGAGTTGTCTTTATTCACCACAGACCTTCAGCTTTGCCTGCATCCAAATCCAGACCTGTGCAGTTACTTCTCCACCTTTTTTCTTAAAACCTTTTCTCACTAGAAGCTGCTTCCAGAGCTGTCTCCAAGCCTTAGAGGGCATGCAGAGAGATTTATATCTCCTTCTGTGCTCCACCCCTGCATCACTACATGTCCTGAACAGTTTAAATAAGGGGGACCTTGAACTGCTTGCTCACAGGTGTTGTGTTACCACTGGACACTGAAATAACAGATTTTCTGTCTCTGAGTATCCTTTTCCTTCATCTTTAGCCTTCATCTTCTGCAAGACAACATCTTAAATGGGCTTTTTCATTAGAAAAGTGTCTGTTAAAGTCGCTTTTAGCCAATGGCTCCCTGGATCACACAGCATCACACACAAACCTGCTCTTCCTCATATTGGCATTTTGGCAAGGGGATGGTTGATGATCAATCCCTTCAAGGGGTGACAGAAGTGGCCTCAGAATGTACCCTCAGGCCTCTGGTTTGCAATGTAAACTCAAAATATTCCCAGAAGATTAAGGAATTTTCACACACAGGGATCCTGCCGTCGTTATTTGAGTAAAAATTTGGGGATGAATTAGCAACTGTCTGCTCCAAAGTCCACTGAAGCCAGGAAGGGCCATAAAGAATCAAAGACAACAAGGATACAAAAGAGTACTGACAGCCAAGATATTATTACTATCCCCTTTTTTAAAATAAAAAACAGTTCAATCAACTCTTTCATTTCTGCTCTGCAGCATACAAATAAACATATCATGACACATTTTTCTGCCTTGGCAAAACCAGCTGAGCAGAATAACATCAAATCATCAGCATCAATCAATCCATTAATTTCATAACTGAGTTATGTAAGGAATTAATTTTGTTCTCAAAGACAAAGTAATCTGAGACTGCAAAACAGTGCCCTGTTACTAAATCACAGCTGCAGAGGGACAGGCTGGGCTTCTGACGGGCAAAATAAGAATTGGCAGCTTCCAACTGTCCAGTGTATTATGAATTTACTTGGCTTTAACACACTCCCAGTGGTTCTACACAAGCCATACTCTACAACAATTCAGCCAGGGTTATCAGGCAGCCACCAGCACACAAAACAAGGGTATTTAACCATCGGGAGGTACAGCAGTCCCCCCTCCTCCTTCCCCAATGTCTGATTCCAGTTTTCTGTCGAGAAATCTTGCTCAGCTGAAAAAAGCCCCAACGTGAGTCGTTTGCCCGGGACCAGGCTGTAAGCCTTGCAGCCGAGCCAGAGCTCCTGGCGCGGACCAAGCCCCAGAGCAACCCAGCCACGCGTTTGCAGATGGCTGGTGCAGCACAGGCGGGGGGAAAGGCGCAGCAGCAGCCACACGTGCTCACATCCCTGCGGGAAACCCGGGAGAGAGGGAGCGAGTCCTGCCCCCACCCTGCCCGAACCGGGCTGCAGCACTCCCCCGGAGCCTGACAAAGAGGTGGCCTTTGTCTGATGGCCCCCAGGGCAAACGCCAGCTAATAAAATCCCGAGTCCACACAGATAACGGATAATTGTAACTGGGTTGTAGGTAATGGGCTTCCAGGCTATCTCATTATTCTCTTTGAACAGGCTTTGAATTACGCTTTGCCAATTTGAGATAAAAGTGAACCAGTGGTTTTGCAGCATTAGCAAATGAAGTTAGATTGAAGAGTTAGAATTAATGGGTACTTTGATTTCATCTTTTCTCTTTAACCTTGAAACCAGCAGTCAGGCAGCAAAATCATTTTCCCCTGCTGGTGTTTTCTTCCTTCAGTGGTCTTTTCCATTCTGCTCCCTCAGGCACTGCTGGTCTGTTCCTGAGTGATACCAGACTTCGGCCTTGAGTTCCAATTCATGGGTGCTCTCTAGAACACCAGCACCCACATCACAACATCTTCAATATTTAACTGTGACTATCTGCAGTCGGGATCAAGTCAAAATATCTCTGTTGGTGGTGACCCAACCAGTTTTTCTGCCTCTCTATTTTTCTTTTTTTGCTCTTATTCTGAATCCATTTTAACAGCCATTAGTGATATAGAGTCTGAATGAATCCCAGCAAACTGCATTTCCCTGCTAAAGGCAGGAACACTCATTGCCAACTTGCCAGAGTTCTCTGAGGAGCTCTCTCACACTTTCTCCCTGACCCTCAAGCAGGCTTGGCCAGTAAATGCAGAGGTGATACGTGCAACAGCCCTATCCAAGTAGAATAGATCAGCTAGATCTCTTCATGCCTTTATTGCACCGTTCACACGTGCCAGTCTGCCTCCCAGACTTCCTCTGCCTTGGACCACAGAGGACACACAAATAGCAGCGGCAGAAGTTCCCACAAGAGCATCGTGTCCCACAATCCGGCCTCTTTTCATTTTTCCTCCACGATATTTATGTGAAAAAAGTGTTTTTGCAGGATTTACAGTCCACAAAGCCCTATAGACTTGCAGAGAGGGAAAAAAACCTCAGGTGCTGCTTAAGGAATTCCTCATTTCTAAACCTCAGTGGATTAAAGTTTCTGCCCTAATGATCTGTGTGAGTGCTTTTGTGTAAAACTTTGAATAACTTTATTGATTACATTCTGTATAGCACCAGTCTCTGGACTCTTACTCTTATTTTTCTTTTCTAAAAAGCTCCTATAAAGACATCCAGTACCAGAATGGATTAGTGCATTAGCCCTTGCCTTTGCAGACTTACTTGCAATCCAGACAGGATTTGGATGAAGGGAGCCTTACCAGGCAGGATCACACTTCTTAATGGAAAATATTTCTGTGCTGAAAGATGGAGAACTTAACATTTAGCACAGTTCAACCTGTTTGATAGCCTTTTCTGTGCTGAGGCACGGGGGTGCCTACAGAAACAGCACCACCAGGCAGCACTGGGATGCTTCCACAGAGCTGTCTCAGGGCCACCTTGGATAGCTTTCATAAAGATCTTTATCAGCAGAAGATAAAAGATTTTGGTGAAGCTGAATGGGAAAGTCCAGCTGGCAGAACAGAAGTTACAGGTGAAAAATGAGGTTTATTGGCAGAATGTTTGGGTGTGACTGAGAGAGCAGCACAGGGCCCACAGTTTCCTCTCTCCTCTGACAGTGTCTCCATAACTATTTTCCTGCTGATGTTTTCCAACACAAGGCCCTTTCACACAAGAAAATTGATGAGAAGGTGAATACAAGTTTTAGTTTTAAAATGACCTTCGCTCTGTTTGTAGAAAGGAAGCAGAACTTCTGTCTAAAACCAGGCCCTCCACCCTCTCTCTCCACCCTCCCTTGTCCTTTCCACCTGTTTGGATGTTTTCACAGTGGGATAACACATTCATTCCCTCCAGAGCGGGGCTCAGCTGTCGGGAATGGAAAATAAAACCCAACTTTGCAGGGTATTTTTAGCCCGGGGAAAACGAAGCGGTCGCAAACCGCGCACAGCCAGCGGCCCCTCCGGGCTCTGCAGGTCCCTGCCAGAAGGAAGGCAAACCGCAGGGCCGGGCTGGGCACGGTGATCGCACACCGGCAGGGCTCCGGAGTGACTCACCCGGCCGTGCCACCCTTCTGTGGCCGTGTGCTCCAAGGTGCCCCCGCCAGAAGCGGCACCGAGCGCTCTTTGCGCTGGCTGCGGCACTGATGTCCCACCGCCGCTCCGCCCGCTGCTCCCACCCTCTGCAGAGCTCATCTCTTGATGAGTGGCTAATTAGCAGCTTGCCCACGGGCCTCCCGTTTCCCTCTGATCTCCCCTACCCCGGCCTTGTGAGGAAAGGGATGCAGCACTAAACAGATGACACATATTTGAGGTCCACCTCCCTGGGTTTCCAGGCTGCCCAAACGCCATTTGTTTTTAACAAATGGCCGCAGCGGCTGTAGAGAGGGTATTTTAGAAATGTCTTTGAAAGGGCTGGCTGGCCTCTCATGGCATCTGCAGCGGGTGTGCCCCTCACAGTTGTCCTTTGTGCTGTCAGGCTGCTCCCACTGCAGGTAAAAATTGACTATTCTGAAAAACAAACTGACAAGGAAATGTGTGCACAGAAATGTCCTGAATGGAAGAGGTGGTTTTAAGAAGCAAAGAGAGGAGGATCTAGAACACTCTGGCACCTATGGCTAGGTCTGAGCACCCTTGGACTGGGAGCTGTAAACAGAATTTATGCTGAAGCAGTGATTTCTTCACTGCTGCATGGACTGTGCAGCATCTTGTATGCAACAGGAACACTGGGTGCTGGCAAAAATGGTTTAAAAATTGCTGAAAGGAAGTTAGAAATCCTGAAATATCCTTTATGTAAATTTTTCCAGTTTTCTGCCTCTGTCTAGGGAAAATCTGGAGATTTTGTCCAACTCCCTGAGACATCCCCCAGAGCACATCTCACTCATCCAAAGGCATCCTAGCTCAGCTCTGCAGCCTGTGCACAGGGCTCAGGATTTTAACACGAAACACAGCAGGCCCAGCACTGTTCCCACTCATCCCTTTGCACCTCCCAGCACAGTTTCCAGACCCATCTGTTGTCTGGGAGGACAAGAGCTGCCCCAAAGAGAGCCTGCACGGGCTGAGCAGGGGGCAGGGCTGAGCCCGTGGGTGCAGCTACAGCCCGAGGTGCTCCGGGTGTCTCGGGTGCACTAAAACACTGCAGCAGGTTGTGCTCTCCAGGCCTCACAAGGACCGTGCTTATTATGGAGGCATCACATCACAAACAGCTCAGACATATCCTTCTGGCCAAGAAATCCTGGAAAGAAATATGGCAACTCCTGGGGGAACCATTCAGCCCTGCTCCATCTCCATTTACTGAGTCATCAGCAGCACACTGCTGTGGGCTCACTTGTAGGAGTATTCCCAGCAGAACTCCTTAAAAAGCACTTTCTATTTAGGACCAAAAAACAGCTGCTGATAATGCTGCCTTAAGCTGGCCATTTTGCTTCTGGCTTCTTTAGATTCCACATTTTTCCTATCCAGCCAGTTTAGCTTCCATTCCCTGGGATTTCTGAAAGTGCTCAGCACTGACCTGACAGATCTCCCTGTGACCAGCACTAAGTGTGCTTTGTTTTCCTCTTCTTTTTAGTTCTGAAAAGATGGAGCACCCACAAATAAAAGCTCATCTGCAAAGCTCAGGCACAGTTACTCCAGTAGCTGACACACTGCTCCACGAATGCTGACTATTTACAGCAAACGTAATCCCAGTTTATCTTCTACAAAATCTTTAGCACGTTATTTCTGGAAGCCCCAGTTATAACTGCTGTGATTTGTGAGTGTATAATTCAAGGAAACAGTTCTATTATCCCGTCCAGTTTGGACGAAAATTATATTCCTGAAGCTTTCAGTCCTTCTCCAGGGAAGTGAGTAACTTGGTATTATCTATTGGCAAGTGCTTTAACCTTCCCCAGCTCTGGCAATATTGCTGTTGGTACAGAGCATAAATTCCTTGGGAATTAGGCTTTTTTTCTTTGAGTAAATCTCAGATGAGGCACCCCCAGCAAACCAACCAGCTCTGCCCAGTTTGGATTCAGGGTGTCAGTAAAGACCCACCCAGACAACTCGGTTTCAGAAATTTGAGCCTCTCCTTAGAAATTTCCAGAGGAAAAAGATTGTAACAAAATAGAAAACATTAGCAACACGGGCCAGATTTTTAAATGGCAGAATCTTTTTTTACCAAAAGGTATCTTTTAATTTTGAGCAGGGATTCTCTTAAATAGTGGTATTCAGTCTTGTTTCCAATTCTATGGACCCAGGAGTGCCATATCCACTGAAGGCTGTGCTGCAGCAAATTCAGGCATGCAAACCTAAACCAAGAAGTCCTGGTTTTGTCTTTTTAAGCTCCAGAGAGGCCAATAAGAAATCCACAAACCTCAAGTGATTCCACCAACCACAGCAGAAAATATCTAATGTGGAGTAACCTTACCAAAGTCTGCCTACAGGTCATGAGTTTCTTCAAGAGTGACTTTTTTCCAGGTGCTCTTTCCAAGCAGTCTCACAAAACCTTTGGTACAATTTCCTGTTATTTGCAGGATTCAAAGCAAAAAAATGGGCATTTTAGTCAAGGCACACACAGCCAAAGGCCTCTGCTCAGAGTCCAGTTCGACTGAAATTGTTTTTAATCTGAGAGTGACAGGACCAGGCTTCAGCAGGCACCAAGTGCTTCTGAAAAGTCCGCTTTTCATGACAGAAAACTGGAGAGGCAGCAAGTTTTGTGATTTATGGCAGGAGCACTCTGGATGCTGACTGGGGCTCAGGTGTGAGGATTTTTACTACAAAACATGAGGGTGAAGCATGAACACAGATGAGCATGAGCATGAACAACCTCCATTACATCAGTTCAGCAAGATGGGCACTTAAACACTTATTTACAGCTGCTAAAAATTTCATTTTCCATGAGCACTTTAAGGGCTCCTCAGCTGTGACTTGGATGTCAAAACTGCCATTTGGAGGCATCTCAGTTGTTCTCTGAGGGAGAACAGATTTTTTTATTGGCTTACCCTGGATAGGTGGTTGAATCAGAGGACTACAAGTGGATTTTTGCTTTCTCAGAAGCTGGGCAGTGGCTGCAGCAACAGCTTCTGGGTACCTGGTCCCACATGTGAGCAGGTAAATAATTGACAGATGGTTTTCTTTATGCAGCTAAGTAATAACTTTCAACATGATGTCAGGCGAGATTAGGAAGAGGGGGAAAAATGCACTGTACAAAATTTGGGCTTAAAGTTGTTGCCCAGATCCCCCCCAGTGCCAAGCAGAGCAGGAGGATTCCAGGGGCACCCAAAGGTGCTGGTTACGGAGGATGTTTACAGGTGTGCCATTATCCAGTGCTGATACAAAATACTGCCCAGGAAAATTCTGCTTAATCAGCTCCAGCTGCCTGGGAAATTACAGCAAAATTCCTGCGGCAGAGAGTCAATGTGGAAAACAAGCAGTAGTAGGGCTGAGACAAAGGAGCTGGGCTTGAGAGCAGAGCTGAGGCTGACTGGAGCTGCAGTTTGGGCAGGATAGATCACATGGAGCTTTTCCTAGCTCTGCTTTTATGCAGAGATTTGCTCCTGCCAGCACAAGGAGCTGTGGGACCACAGCCTGTCTCCTTCTGCCTTGGTGTTCCTACGTGAGCCCCCACACTTTGCTTCCATGAGATCCTGGGCTGGGTTTCTGGCTTGGCTTAGAAGAGGCAGCAGTTTGCAGAGGTGTAGTAAGGTGTTTTGTTTCAAAACAGAACTTTAAACAGAAATACAGACACAAACAGCGAGGCCTGGCAGCCCCTCTCCCCTCCCACCCCCAAGAGCTGCTTGTCCTGCTTCCCCTCCCAATTTTCTGTTGGCTCAGTGCCTCCCCACTGGCAAAAACTGGGGTGATTTAACTCTTTCTTCCTAAGGCAAATGGGAACAAAGCCTCACTGGCTTCCCCTGATGGCACTAAACATCACCAGGGCTGCAGGGCTGGTGCAGATCCATCACCCCTTGCCTTTGTCCTCTGCTTGCAGAACAGCCTCCACCCTGTGCCAGTCCTCCCAAAATAAAATAAAATAAAATAAAATAAAATAAAATAGCTAAATACATGCAGCCTACATGACCTCAACAACTCTTATCTTTCACCTCGTGGAAGGGAAATCTGGATGGAGAACCTCGAGACTGATTTCCTTGTTCATTTAAGGAAGACCCAAAGGCAGAAGAGGGCAGAGAGTGCCACCCTGGCTGTAAGAGAGCTGGTTTGGGCACCAGAAGCAGCACAGCTCTGGACAGGATAATTCACTCTTGTTGTTTCCTGCCTAAGGGAAACAGAACCTGCCTCCTCTCTCATTTTCTTTTCAGGAGGCCTGTCACACCTGGGGCCACCATGAGCTCAGACTTCATTTGTTTTATGATGGGATTCCACTAAGTGCCACCCACGGATAGTGAGCTTGCTTAAAACACTTTCCAAGGGCAGGATAGGGATTTTGGCCATGCACGCCCATTTCCACTATTTTCCAGGGCTGCATTAAAACTTTTAGACTAAAGGAGTGTTTAGTTTAGAGGGGCAGTGATGTTTAGGAAGGATGCTGGTGATCCTTCTACATCTGAGAAAAAGGTTTTTAGTTATTCCCACAGACTCCACTGGAGTTTCTTGCATCTTCCACCAAAGCAGATGAATGATGTTTTATTGCGGTTGTACACCAGCAAACCATGGATGCAGTTTCCATCCTGTCACCCATGAGCACAGCTTTTTAGCTGTTCATGACCCTCAGGATCAAGTTTGACTGGATCAAAATTGTCCATTCTGTTTATTTTTGAGTCTCAGGAAAACTGGCATGGCTTGCATGTGCTTCAAAAAGCAAACAATACTTGGGCCCGTAACTGGGCCCCAGATGCCAACAACAACAACACTGCATGTTTATTGTAGTGGTTGGACATACAGGCAGTAGATTTTGAGTCTCCTATGAAATGCAAAAGGCAGATTAAGTATGCAGAAAACTGGTTGAGTGGCTTTGAAGTTGTGACAATAACCGTTTTCATACACAGGGAAAATTTCCATTACGTTTCTTGGCTTGGCCTGGCTTCAGGAGGCTGGATGTTGCACACTTGGTAGGACTTGCTAATCAGTTTTTTTCTGTTTTATCTGAAGTACTTTTCACTTTGGGGGCAATTGTGAAGCAAACTAGAAACAAGGAACTAAAGACATTTAAGGTAGCCAGGGACTCTTGGAGCCATGGGCAGAGCTGGCTTTTTTGTGTCACGTTTGTGTTCACCAAAGCTTGACAATACTTTCTAAAAATCTCTTAGGACTTTACAAGCTTCTCAAGTCTGTCAGTTCTCAAGGTGACCCTCTCATCATCAAACCCAATCTGTTGGGAGGTGTTTGCTGAGTGTGTGTGATGTGTTCCAGCTAATCATCTTCCAGAATATTTCCCTAAAAATTCCCTGTGCCATTCAGCCACTTTACATCTTCTCGCTGCAGGGGTGAGGCTCCACTTTTGGGGTTACAAACACCCTTTGAAGCTGCAGAGAGTCAAGGGGAGCATGGACTGCAAACTATATTTGTTTTGTCACTTTTTTTTTTTTTTTTTTTTTTGCTGATTCACAGTTTGCAAATTGATAGAGCTGTGGGTTTCCAGAAACTTGACCTAAACGGAGTCCCTCCAAGTTATTTCTTACTCCTGCATCCTGCCCTGTGGGGTTTTTTAGTAACTGAGCATCCTCTTCCAGCCAAGGGGGTAAAAAAAGAGGAAAGCCTTCAAGCACATTTTGGCACAGCTGAGGAGGGGGACAAGGGCAGAGGCAATCCCAGCCTCTCTTGAGCCCAGGGTTGCTGGGCTGGGGAGCAGAATGACTTAAAAGCTCCCCCATGCCACGTCCCCAGCCAGCCTGGCCAAAGGGCAGGTCAGGCTGAGACAGCTCATTCCCTTCTCCTTGATCTTTCCCTTTCCCTTGATCTTCAAGGCTTCCCGGGAAGTCTTTGAAGCAGTGCAGACGAGGGCCGGAGCTGCTGCCTTAGGTTGAGATCCTCACAGATTGCATCCATCTTTCACCCAGGTCGAGATGTGCTGCTGAACAATTGATGCAGATGCTGAAGGCTCTTTAAGGCCCTTTTCTCCAAGCCCCAAGCTGGAGAATATCCAGCTTTCCAAAGGCTGGACATCCTTCAGCCAATTTGCATCCTTCAGAGCATCTCAGAGGCAGACATTTAGCCTTTAACCTTAATATTCCTTGAAGATTTCGGACATATGATTCCTGCTCATTTTTCAAATGTGCTTCAGATTCAGTCTGAAGGAAAAAAATCCAAATTATTCCTTTTTCCAAGAGAATGTTACAAAACTAGTTGCCCTTCCAGACCTATTTCCTGTTTCTTTGCCCTTTTTAGTTAACAGTAGGAGAAATAGAATGTAAGAAAACAGGGCTGCATCTGATTTCCACTCATCTGAAAGGGTTTCAATTGCTGCACAGCATTTTCTAACACAATTAATAGAACAAACCAATAGTTTTTGCATTCATCTTGGGGGTTTATTGCAAGCGCCAAGTGATAAATTGAACATGGATTAGACCACCAGCACCAGAAAAGAAATTCAAGTCTGGGTGGGAGATTTTGAAGGACAATTGTGATTTATAATCCATGATTTATAAATTGTGATTTGTACTGTGCAATTTATAAACTGTGCCTTACAATTTGTGATTATTCCTTTATTTTGTACTTTGTTTGGCTCAGGTATCTTCACCTTGGTCAATTTGAATGGAATACATGTCATGAAGCCATTTGTTAATTTGCAAAACATTAATTTGCTGACAATCTCTAAGTGGAAAAAAGAATGATGGTACTTATGAATTATGGCATTAGATCTTCAGAGCTTGTACAATAGAAGTACTAAATGGACATAAAAGAGGACTTGCCAAGATATTTTCCAGTTGGTCATTTTTTGTGAAAACTGCTCATATGAGTGGTCTTAAAATATTTTTTTATTATCTCCAGTTTCTTGCAAATCTTTTCAGCTGGGATTGCATTTGAGACTTTGATCATTCTTGGAGTTCATATGGCAGAATGAAAAGGAAGAAAATGTTTCAAGATGAGAAAATTCCTTCTAAAGGTGGAGGTGTTTGGGCAGCCTATAGAAAGTCAGGTCTTTCAATTAAGTTTGGATTTGGACAAAAAGTTTTTGCCTTCCTTATTTTACTTACCTAAAAATGTTACTTAGTGAGAGAGCTGTGAACAAACAGGTTAATGCATCAAGTCCAGCTGCTAAAACACAAACAGCTTCAGGGCCTCAGAGTATTTCCTCTGTGAAAGGCAGTGTTGGTGCCGGCACACAGCAGGTTAACTCTCCTGTGGGTGCAGCAGTTCTCTCTGTGCTGTTTCAATTCTGCACAGTTTTCCTGCAGCCCTTGAGGCTGAACCTGCACCAGCCACCAGTGCTGAGACTCAGTTTTGCCCTGTGCCTGAGCTCCTGGCTGCCTGTTTGTGTTTTGGTCAAGAAAAAGGCTGTTCTTGGGGTGCTGTGGGGAATGGAAGAGACTCCCTAAAAGATGTCCTGGCCTAGAGGGGAGATTTCTGCAGGTGATCTAACCTGGGGTGATTGGGAAGGGGGAAGGAGATGCTGAGAGTCCTCTGCTGGTGTCCCCCAGGCAACCAGCAAAGGGACAAGAGGACACAGCCTTAAGCTGAGCCAGAGGAGGTTTAGACTGGACATTAGGAGAAGTTCTTCCCAGAAAACGTGGTTTGGCATTGGAAGGGGCTGCCCAGGGAGGTGGTGGAGTCACAGTCTCTGGAGCTGTGTAAGAAAAGCCTGGATGTGGCACTCAGTGGTGGCAAGGTGCTGTCAGGTCATAGGTTGGGCTCAATGCTCTCAAAGGCCTTTTCCAGCCCAGTTCATTCTGTGATCCTGTGGTCCTGTGGTCCTGTGATCCTGCGGTCCTGCGGTCCTGCGGTCCTGTGGTCCTGTGGTCCTGTGTCTCTGCACTTGCTCCCAGGAGCAGCACCTCCTCCCAGCCCAGCCTCTCCCAGCCCCTGAGGGACACAGGAGACAACCCAGCCCCTCCAGAGCCTTTACACACACTCTCAATACAACAGCATTTGTGGCATGAGGCTTGTCTCCCTAAATGAGACTGTTTGGGTGTCTAACACAGGGTAGCTGCTGCCAAGCCTTGCCCTCCCCTGCCACCACTCAGCCTCCAACAAAACCAGTGCCAGGCTGTTGTCAGGATGCCTTAGTGCAGCACACACATGCACAGGATCCCTTTAGATTCTGTTTTATATCTTCAATGAGAGCCTTGGCAGCTGTAAAAATATATTTTGGTCTGGCCACTAAGCTAAAGATTTTTTTCCCTCTAATTTCATACACAGTTACTAAAAGAGTCAGGGTTTTGGCAGTGACATTGCACAGTTCTGTCAGCTAATCCCTCCCCCCTTACACAACTTTAAAAATGATTAATGAAAAGCCACCCCAGCCTGTATGATTCATATATTTAAACAATTTGAAAATGGACATGCTTTTCATTGTTGTCTGCTTTACAATGGGATGTTTCATCAGAATGGAAGAAAGGGGGAATGTTAGCAGGGCCAGAATGTTAATTACTCACATCTGAGCCCCCCAAGCTCAGCAAGTAGCTGCAAGCACGAGCATCTGGAAGTGACAAACAGATTTTTACAAGGCATTACACCGAATTTGTGCAGTGTTAGTGGCTGGATAGATCAGCATGTCTGCAGCAGCTCTGTAATTCTGGGTGAGCCCCGTGCTCTCCGTTCCCTGCCTGCCCCTCCCGGGCCAGTGCTGCTGGCACTGCTGCACAGCACAAGGGGTTTCATCCTGGGCTGATCTCACGGGCTCATCAGGGTGGAAGAGACCTTCAAAATCTAATCCAACCACCATCGTCACCCCAAAACCGTGTCCCCAAGGACCACATCCGGACACCTCTTGAATGCTCTCAGAGATGGTGACTCCCCGCCTCCCTGGGCAACTCATTCCAGTGCCTGACCACTCTTTCAGTGCTTGATCACCTCCCAGTGAATAACTGTTTTCCCGATATCCAATCTAAACCTCCCGTGGTGCAATTTAAGCCAGGTGGAGAGAGGATGGAGAGCTGTGTGCGTCCTGTCAGGGTGTCCCAGGGAAGGCAGGGAGTGTCATTCCAGTCTCTCTCTCGGGCTCTCTCCTCTGACACAGAGCACCCTGGCCCCTGCCCTGGTTAGTGCAGCACTGGCAGCCTCTCCTTGTCATTACAAAGGCGTTTCTGTGGGTTTGAATGGGCTTTTTGGAGGCACATCTAGAACTGTGCGAGGCTTTAGGCACCCAAAATAAGACTTTAGCACCTCCCACCCAACTCTTGCAGCCAGCTCTGTGCACAGCAGTGAGCAAATGTACCCAAGGCTGTGCTCCGGGGTGTGCCCAGCAGTGCCCCTGCCCTGGCAGGGCTGTGCTGCTCAGGGCCTGCCTCAGTCCCGAGCCCTGCCATGGCCACAGATGTGGCATTTTCCTGCACATTTCACACAAATGGCTCGATTCATTGAGCAGTGTCTGAGCGAGCCCCCTGAATGCTGCTCTGTGTGGGAGCTGTGGTCAGCGTGGCTTTCCCTGGGGGGACAGGGTGGCATGACTCCTGCTTCAACAATGGCTGCATTCCTCTGGGAATACGGGGGGCTGGCTTCAGCAGCTGGGGTGGGGGCAGGCATGGATTCCTCCCCTCCAAGTGTCAAACCGGCTGGGCTGTCCTGAGAGAGCAAGGTCATTCCCAGCCTTCCTGCTCAGCCCACTCCACATGACTTCCAGCAATGAAAGATGCATTTAGCTGGAGTCAGAGGGGGCACGGTTTCTTTCCCAGCTCTGGAGATGTGTTTCCATCCCTTGGGCAGAGGAGAAAACCGACCTCTCCTCGATGGGTGCCTTCACCACTGGGTTTTGCACATTGCTGCACTCCTGTGCAGCTGCTTCTGGTGAAAGTCATGGTCCTGATGAGGTCCTTTGGGTGTAAAAGGATTGGCAGCTGGTTTCAGGAGAGTTCCAGGTTCTAATGAAATAAATAATAATAATTATTAAGAAGAAATAATAATCAATAACAATGAACAATGAGAAAGATTAAATAATAAAAGATCATTTCAAAGTGCTAATGCGTAACTTTTTAAATTGATTGCTGTCAGGTGTGCAACATAAGCCTTATTAAGTTGTGGAGCTCAAAGTGTTTCCCTTTCCTGACTTCTTGTGGTTTTGAGACAGCAGAGGGATGGCTGCAGCTTTAAAAAATCTTTCTTTTTTAACTCTATGTATTAAAGAAATATTAATATGTCAGTGGAGCACTAAGGATATGAGCATTTAAAAGTCATTCATTGTTCCTGTTCAGTTATATCTGTTGTGTGACAGTAGAAACCTTTTCTCCCTCCTCTTGCCTCTCTGATTGACACTTGTCGTCAATTTAGTGGCACTCCTAAAATCCCTACAGCACAGACAAGTGCAAGAACTTGTTCATACCAGCTGTAGACACCAAACAGCTCAGTCAAGGGCTGCAAATACTGTTATTTTTCATTCATTTGCATTGGGCATTTTGGAGTAATTTGAAGCATCAGCACTGAGCCGAGCTGCCTGAGCAGCCAGTGTGTGAGTGCATGGGAATGTTGGGAGCTTGGCCAGGGAAAGGCTGGATGTTCTGCAGCTTGGGGCAGCCACTCCACCAGACAGCCGGCGGCTGGAGGTCAGCACTGAGCTCTGGTTGTTGCTCCTCAGAAAAGACAAATGTCTCCCCACTAGTGTTTTCCTCCTTTAATATGCAGCCATGTGGTACCACAAAAAATAAAGTGCTATTGAGAGCAGGGTCTGTGCAAACAGCAGATAAAGCAAATGCCAGGCCAGGGCTCTCCAGAGGTGCCGACATCTCCAGATCAGAAGGGGAAGACGAGGCCAGAGGCAAGAAAATCTGTCTCGCCTTTCCACCACATGACTTTCAGAGAAGTCAGTAAATCTGAGCTCTTTAATGTCATCATGTTTTTAGGGTTTGAGCATTTGTTGCAGGATGTGCTCTCAGGAAATGAAGAAAACTGAACAAAAGGCCCGCAAGATGAAGCTGTCTCCAGACTCACACAAATATTTGTGCTGGTAAATCAGAATGACCTTGTATTTAGAAATGGACTGGTAGGGAACACAGTTCATTTCTTCTCAGCTGGCTTACCTGAAATCAAAGTAATCCCAAGGAAACTGTCTGAAATATGAACTCTGAAGGATGGTGCCAGTTGCTCCTCCTGACCTTGGTATTACAATGAGTTCTCAATACTCATCACTTACGGATCCTCTGGATCTGTAAGTGAACATTCATTGCCCTGCAAAAATTTCAAACCCTTGCTTATCTTGGACTAGATGTAAAAATCACATCTATAGTGTGTGAGTGCATGCTACAACTAGAAAAGTCTTACCATTTTGGGGCTGTAGAGCGAAAGTCACTCAAACTTTCTTTTCATTGAAGAAGAAGCCTTAAGTTATGAATATGGGTAAATTTCTCAGTCCTGCTTCCCAGTTTCCTGGAGCTGGACTGGGCTCTCAGGTGTTTGCACTTCATACTTTGCCCACAGACCTCCTCATGTGGGTCTCAAAGGGCCCCTGCCACCAGCAGCAGGGTTTAATCTTGGTTTTCCATGTGTAACCTTGGCACTGTGGGATGGCACAGCACAAGAAATCAGGTCAGTGATGCCCTAGAGCAGATTTTGTGCTCTCAACTCCTCTTTGGGGTCTGTCTTTGGGTACCTGGCTGTCTGGCATTGCTCACAGGGTGGCCTGCCCTAAGAAGAGAGGTGGCTGCGGTGTGACCTCTGTTGTATGGGACAAAGGAAGTCACATCCATTTCCATTTCTGTAATTACCTGCTTCACTGGCAATTAAAGCCAAGCCAAACAGCACGTGCCCATACCAGGAAGCAGGCACACAGCACCCATCTGCACAAGATATTGGGACCCTGGGTAAAAGAAAAAGGAAGCTGCATCAGAGTAAAACCAAAAGGCTCCCCTGGCAATCCTCTGAACACCAAGATTCTGCTGGTGCAGCCAGCCAGGTAAGGTGAGGGGTTCAGGGTGTCTGCTCGGGTCTGGGGACTCCCATCTCTCGTGTGCTTTGAGGGATGCACAGAGTGGACTGTGCAGGTGAGCTCTGTAATGAGACTCTTAGACTTTAGATTGACCTTCACGTGGGATTTATTTTTTTATAAATGCCACGAGCAACTCCCATCTACCAACACAGAAGATGCTAAAGACAGGAGAGCTGCACGTTCTGGATGTGTCACCTGGCAGTGCTGGACTCCACTGCTCAAAATGTGTCTTGTGATAAGCAATGACAATGGCAGAGGCTCTCTTTGGTGGCTTTATCAATAGATGGCCCCACTGGTTTAAATCCTCAGGCTGCAGGCAAAGGTAGCAGCACTGTTAGTGTGCAGCACCTTGGCTCTAGCGAGGTTCTGGGCTTGGTTACTTCACCCACACGAGCAGAAAGCGCGAGAAAAGCACAGAAATAAAGCAGAGCAGCAGCCACACGCCACTGACCTGCAGCGGCTGTGCCAGGGCCTGCAGCAGTTCACATCACTGTGGGTCTCGTGGCACAGAGAAAGCCCCACTCGGTGTTAGGGACCAGCACAAACCTGTGACTCCCTGAGCCCTTCCAGAGGGGCACAGCCAAACCCGCTGGTCCCATTTGCAGCCAGCCCAGGGAGCTGTGCCAAGTGCCAGCCAGCGGCCCAGGCAGCGATGCTGTAGAACAGCTACAAGGAGCCCATTGTGCCCATGGCCACGCTCCCTCCAGCACTGAGGGGCTCCCCCATGTCTGGGAGCCCCTGTGGGGTGAGCTGGGCAGGACAGCTCTGCAGCAGGTGGTGCCACCTGTGCTGCCTGATCCCATCCAGCCCCCAGCCACCACCCCGCTGCTGAGGCCGGGCCGGAGTCACAGCCACGGGGACGCTGGGGCTGGAGCCCTGGCTCAAGGCAGAGCTTCCAGGCTGGAGCTGTGCCTCTCAGGCAGTTGGTGACTGTCGGGGTAAAGCCCATCCTGTAAGTTGTCCTGTTGGGAAGTGCCATTGGGATGCTGCTGGCAGGCGGGGAGCTGGCGTCTGGGGACACGGAGCTGTGCTCTGAGTCACCCAGAGCAGGGGCTCCATGCCAGCTTCCAGGCACGGACTGGGCTTGGAAGGAGGCTTCCTTTGGGAAAGTCCATGCTGCAAACTATTGAGAGTTACCAGACACAGGTCCTTCGAAGAGGAAGCTCTTTTTAGCAGAGTTATCTGTGTGTGTGTCCAGTTCAAACTAATTCCCTCACAGCTTCCTGCATTGTGACCTGGCCACTGAAAAATGTGTAGGATGGCCCAGTTGCCAAAAGGCTTGGGCAGCACTACACTCCTGCAGTGACTTCGGAGTCACTGGAAAAGTTGTTCTTATTTAGCAGCTGGAAAGAACAAGCAGGAGTCTGGACAGCAGCATCTCACATCAGTGGCTCTTAAATGGTGCTGCAGTCTCCTGCTGAATGCATTGATTCCTTAGGACCAAAATAAGAAAAGAAGAATTTAGATAAGCTTGAAAACCCCCACTCTCATCCAGGAGAAAACAGAAGACTTCAGATGAGTGAGAAAGAGCTTTTCCATCCTGCCAAGTTTTTTCAAGCTTCCACAAATTTCCCTCATTCATGTTGAGTTGAAAGTGAGACCTTTTGAAAGGTTGCACTTCAAAAAAGAAAGCCAGACCCTGAAATACTCAGCAGGTCTGAAATTAAGGCTGTCAGCTGGCACGTGGGGGGCCCAGTTCAGCTCCCCATGTTCCCAGCCTGCTGGGGAGTCAAGGTTCCCCAGTGGTTCTTGGCTGGCAACCTGGGGGTGGGCTTGTTTTTTCAAAGCAATGAATGCTCCCTCAGAGCCAACCTCTAGGTTCCCAGTTTCCCTGCAAACTGCCAAAAAGCTTGGATTTCAGGGCATCTGGTTCTGCCAGTGGAGCTGCAAGGAGATGGCAGCCTTTGCACCCAATTCTTTGGGAAATGTGCTTGTAAATGAAGTCGGCTCTAAGACCTGGATCCACTTCTGATTCCTGGATTGGCAAAGGGCATCATCAAAAAGAAAAATCAGCAAAATGTTCTGATCGCTTGGAAACAATTTCTGCCTTGAAGACATTGCAGGTTGGAAGGGACTGCTTTTGTTGCTGGTCTTTCACTTCATAGCATAAAATATTGATGGGATCCAAGTGAGCCCAGGGGAAGTGGTAGAGCCTAAATTTACATGACAGTGAGAAAAGGACAGCAAAAAAACTATGTAGCTCCTTTGTTTAAAGGGATTTCGGAGAGCAAAGTGAACATCAAAATCAGATGTGTGCATTTTGCTCTGTCCCAGGACATGCACCTGCAAGAAGCGTTCATGGGGATGCAGATGTCATGGGTAAATTGTTTCCCAATGGTTTGGCACATCTTCCTGTTCCAGGCCACCTCCTATGCCTTTTCATTTCATCCTGAATGAAAGCACAGACATTCACCAGGGCCACGTAGGATCAGAAGGAGGACAGAGGAAATCCTTGGATATCCAAAGTATTCAAGAATAAATAAAATAGATTTTGCTAAATTAACAATGACTTATGAATAGAAATGATAAGAGCTGGCTTCTCTGGAGGCCTGTGACAGTAGTAAAACCAGTATCACAAAAGAATAAAAATTTGAAAGGGGCCAACTTGCTCCTCCAAAACATTACAAGGTTGAAGGGGACAATTAACAAGGACTGCAGGCACAGCCCATTCCACCAAGTGCTGTCAGAACGAAAGCAGCAAATGCACCAATCAAGGCGAGTGTTTGCTTGCCAAATAATGGTGCAAAGTGGGTTGCTTTGTTTGGAATTTTGCTCCTTGTTCTCTCCCCGCACTCTTCTCCTGCCCTCTGAGCACCTCAAGCCAATTCAGGCTGAGACAATTCAGGCTGAGCACGAGCAGAGGAGACTCTGTGGTTTTGGGTGGGTTGTCCTGCCATCAGGCCTCCCTTGGGTCTGGGAGGGTGGCTCTGGCCGTGCTCCTGTGTGAGCTGTGGTGGTGCCACAGGATGGGAAATCTCTGGGTAACTCTGGCATTGCCACTTTCCATTTTCCTCTTTCTGCCTCGATGAAGCGTTGAAGCTGAAGCCCCAGCTCTTCCAGAGCCTCATGATTTTCAGATTTTGGCCTTTAGACATGCATCCCACCCTTTCCAGCCTGTGTCCTGCATCCTGGGCTGCAGCCAGGCACCCATCAGTGGGTTTAAGGGATGTCCATCCCATTGGAGTCTGCCCCTGTTCCACGTCCTGCCCGTGAGTGCGGGCTCATTCAGTCCTACCCCGTCCCAGCTGCACACACGGCTGAGAGGTCTTTGGGATTTCAGTGCCTGGGTTTCAACGCTGTGCATGACTTTCCCATTAAGGAGTCAGGGATAAAGTCCAGCTCATCTGCTGGGAGGGCCTGGCCTTTGCTGGCCACTCCCTGGCAGAGCAGGACGAGCCGTGTCTTGCCTTCTTTGGAAACCTCAGCCATCCTCAGGCACCACAGGGTGAAATAAGGACACTTTGCTTTATCTTTAAATTTCCTTGTTTTCTTGGGCAGCGGCCAGACCCTTTGTTTTTTGAATATAGTTGTTTGTGGTTTAATTTCCTTTGGGTTTTGGTTTTTTTGCCTTTTTTTTTTTTTAAGTATTATTATACCAGCAAAAACTCAGCTGCTGCCTGGAATCATATGAGAAGAGGGGGAAGATGCAGTGCAAAATGTGGCTCAAACTAAATGGTTTTCCCATGAGACCTTACAAAGTGGTACAGTGGGTCTCACACACCAACTGGGAAATAACTGCATGCCACCACCACAACCTGTCCCTAATGGCATTGATGGTTTGAGCTGTGCAAGCAAAAGCCAGAGGGAACAGGCTGCTGTCTCCCCTTGTACTGAGGGCCCAGAGCAGGGCATCACTCAGGTCACACCCGAGCTATAGCCCGCAGACATATCCAGGTGAGTCAATGCTTGCTTCTGATCCTCTGTGAAGTCACTGAGGGTGAGACCTTTCCTTGGAAAAGACCCTGCAAACAGGACGTCAGAAATAAATGATGGGAGCGTCTGAGAGGCAACTCAGGCTGCATTTGCAAAGGCAGCAGCTGCTTCCATCTCATCCCTGTCTGTCCCTGTGTGCAGGGCCCAGGCTCTGCTCAGTGGTGCCCAACAGTAGGACAGGAGGAATGGGCAGGAGCTGATGTCCAGGAAGTTCCCCCTGGACAGGAGGCAGAACTTTTCCCCTGGGCAGTGCCCAGACCCCGAACAGAGACCAGAGAGGGGCTGGAGTCTCCTCACTGGGGATATTCCAGACCCATCTGGACACAATCCTGTGTCCTGAGCTCTGGGATGGCCCTGCTGGAGCAGAGAACCCACGGTGGTCCCTGCCAGCCTGACCCGTGCTGTGATCCTGTGAAGCCTTGGCCACCTTGTTCCACTTTTGCACCGTCCTCTGCACTGTGCCAGTTCATGGGGCCATACATGGAGCAGGTCAGGGAATAGATCCTGCTGAATAATTCCCATTTTTGTTTTCTGAACTATCTTTAACTTGCATCAGCTTCCTCCATCCGTTTCCTGTGTAGCCACACAGCTACGTGGGCCCAAGTGTGACAGGCAGAAAAAAGTGTCCACAAGTGCAGGAGCAGGGGAAAAGAGCTGCTGAGTTGGTTCATGAAGTTTTCATGCTGGTTTCATGCTTCAGCCGTGGAGAGGACCTGATTTGAAATGGCAGCCAGTGGCACACCTCATTAGCAGGCAAAGTCATTGTCATTTACACAAGAAAATCATCATAAAATAGTCATTTACATCTGTACATGTGTCAGAAATGTGCTTCACTGGCATAACTGTACAAATGAGTTTTGTCCTGTTGAGCACAGATAGTTTTGAAAAAAATTCAAGTGTGACATGCAAAAGTCAACTCTGATTATCTCAAGAGAAATCAAACATAAGGACAAAAAAAAAACCCTTTGACAAAAAAATTTCGTTGCAGCATTCCTCTCAGTCTGTTTTACAAACTGATGGCCCTGCACCGCAGGCCTAGAGAAGGCAAAAACTCCCATGGATCTCAAAGAGAAGTGTTACAGAAGTTCAGTTTACAAGAGCCATGCCAGAACAATATGAAAATCACTTTTCCCACCACTGAAATGCAGCCACCTCCAGCATGGGATCTGCCAGATTTTTAACAGCCCACAACTTGGGCCAGAGAAGATATTTCCTTTCCACAGCTGAGATTACTGTGCAAATACGACATTGTTATACCAAGTAGGAACACTCTGCCTCTCCATCTGTGCAGAGGTGAAATAGAGAGGGAGCCCAAGGCCTTCAGCTCTGGGAAGGGAAACTGCTCCAGTGACACTGGGTTCCCCCTCCTGCAGAAGGAAAAATGCCCACCACTCTTTTGGGCTTGCAAAGTTTTCAGGTTTGTTCTCCCTGCTGAACCAAGGTGTTCCTGTTGTGCAAGCCCTTTCCCACAGGCCTGCTCCTTCTAGGAAGGAAGCCAAGTTGCATTTGGAGGTGTTAAGGTCTAAATCCTGGGGGAAACTTGAGAGCAGAGAAGGCGGCCAGCCTTTGTGGATGGACAGCATCCGGACAAAAAAAATGCCGGGTATTGCTGAGAAAGGAAAAGCCCCACTTTGGCAATCCCCTCTGTCCTCTGGATGTCTGTGCCCCTGCTAAACACAGCAGGATTGCTGCACCCAGGGCAGCAAGATCCTTTTGCCTTTGTTTCCCATCGGTATCAAACCGTTCCTGTGCTGGAGGTGGGTCTGTATCCCGGAGGGCCCCACGGTCCTTCAGGACACATTCCCATCGGCACCCTCCTGCTGGCAACCCTGCAAACCCAGGCTGCCCACACCTGGCCCTGGCAGGGACACAGCAACCCCCCTGCCAGGCTGCCCACACCTGGCCCTGGCAGGGACACAGCAACCCCCCTGCTCACCCAGGGTGGATCTCTGCTCCTTCGGCCTTTGCCATGCTCCCTCTCAAAGGTGTGAGCACAGAATTTCCAGTTCCAGTGAAATAACACCAAGTCCCCCTGCTAAGATTTCACCGCAAATAATGCCCATCCTCCTTTTCTTCTTTCTTTGTTCTTCTGCTTCTCTTCTCCTCTTCCTCTTCTTTCCTCCACATCAATCTAAAAGCAGCTTCTACTCTTTTGTTGGGAAGTAATGAAAAAATAAAATGTCTGAGTTTCAGCAGGCAGCACATCACGAATCATTTTTCCCAAGAGATAAAAGCTCCACCAGACTTATCCAGCAACCAGGCACTTTCTCAATGCACCCATGTGTCTGCCTACATGTGCTGATGAGAATTTCCTGATAACTGCCTGCAAATAGGCAGAGGGCCTTTGGGAGCACAACCCTCCGTGCCTTTATCCTGTTGGATTACTGCAGAAGCCAAATGAATCTGTGTGTTCCTCACTGGAGCAATTGAAACTGAACCCAGGAGATACTGAGTGTGCTTTTTGGTGGAAAAACACAGGCTCTCAAAGTCTCCAAGCCCAGATACCTAGAAAATCCCCTGGCCACTGGGATTGCTGCTCAGAGCTCTGCAAAGCCATCATCCCCTTCAGGAAATATGTTCTTTTTGTTCTGGGGAGGGAAACGGGGTGTGTGTGCTGTGGTCAGGATTAACCCAGGCTTGGCTGGGGTTGGCAGGGCCCTGGGTTGTGCCTGGATGGTGCCTCCCAGAGCTGCTTGGGCTGCTTTCCCTCCTGCTGCCCCAAACCCTCTCTCCCTCTGCAGTGTGGCATCAGGAGGGATGAGTGGCTCTGTTTTCAGGGAACAGAATATTCCCAAGTGGTGCAGCACCCACACCTCTCCATCCCAGCCAGCACACACAGGCAGGGCAGGGCTGCTCGCCTGTTGCTGGTGATTTTAACCAAACCTGCCAAGTTTAACAGCACCACTGCCCTGTGGTGGGTGCAGTGCCCAGCCTGTGTCCCTGCCTTGCAGCTTGAAAGAGGAAAAGTTATTCAGAAAAGCCCAGACCAAGAGGGACAGAGGCTGCTTGCAGTCAGGTTCTGTTCTTGGGGTGTCTGGGGCAGAAGGCACAAGGCAGCACAGAGCACATGGCTTTGAGTGCTGTCAGCACAGCTGAATTCTCCTCCACGCCCAATGGCATCTCCTGCTGCAGGAGCCAGTCAGGCTCAGGGACTGGCTAAAAGCTTGAACTGAGCCTCTTCTCCCAGTGTTTGCTTCCCAACGCCTCCCAGGTTTCTTTGCTTTAAACCAAAGGTTCCAGTGTGTCAAAGTTGATATTTGCCCAGCTTTTCCACCGTATGAAGTACCCCTATAAAGCACAGAAGTATGATAATTAAAAGATGGCATGATCTTGCCTTCTTTGAACACCATATAACTTCTCACTAGGAAGGTGGGAGAGGAAAGGTAACAGCTGGGGATATTTCTTGATTTCCTAGGGGTTTCTCCAGAGTCCCTGACATTTTTAATCTCTTTTTTTCCCCAAGCTGTATATCTCTTTCATCCCTTCACATTCTATCCATCTTTTTTTCTTCTTCACTGACCCGTAAATGTGTTGGTAAACACTGGGTCAATTGCAAAGCTATCAGGAAAGGTGGAAATTAGATGAGTGAATCGTTAATCATCTCCCTGGGGTTTAGCTGGACCCTGTGGAAAATTGTTGCTTCTGCTCTGAGGGCTGGCAAGTGGAGACCCAATTTCAGGTTTTCAGAGATGCTCAATTTCCTTTGTGAGGAAATAGGCAGGAAGAAACCTGGAGAGATGAGTCCTTGCTGAGTTTAATTTTCAAGGAAGCCGTACTCCATCGCTGGCCTTTGGGAGGCTGTTTGGTTTTCCCTCATCTCCACAATCCTGACTAAGCCATGTTTTGTGGGCAGCCTCCCCACACTGGATTTGTTTTCTTTTGGCAGTCCCCATCCCGTTGGCTGACGAGGGAGCCTGGGCCCCTTTATTTGTACTGAAATGGCAGAGGAGGGGAGGGAGGGGAGGGAATTTGCATCAATGGTAAATCACCATAAACCCTCCCTGCTACCGCTTGCTGTTCTTGCACATTGTCCCGCAAACCCTTGTAGGGTGGGGGGCTGAGCCCCAAAAAGCCACAGGGCTCCACAAAGCTTTGCAAAGCCACCATCCCTGAGCCCTGCCTGCTCCCACAGGTGGCCACATCCAGCTTTAGGTGAATCCAGGACTTGGCCAGAGGAGCTGGCAGAGCTGGGAGCGCCAAACAGCCTCAGACATTTCTGTTGCAGAACTCGGTGGTGTTTCAGTCTTAACTCGGAGTCCATTCACCAGAGATCAGTGCCCAGCAGAATCAGGCCCATCTTTTCAAAAGCAGGGTGTTTTGCCAGTGTTTCATGGTCAGTGTGTGCAGAGGAAAAAAAGGGAAATCCTGCAGTGGGGTGAAAAGCACAGAGAGGCTATTACCAGAACATGTAGTATGGTTGGGTTGGGGTTGGTTTTTTTTGGGGGGGGGGTGTGGGTGATTTTTGTTTAGAACATTGAAGAAATAAACTGAGCAAGCTGTTTACCACATGAAGCAAAGCCGGACCGGGATATTTTCAGGCCACTAAAGTTGGATTTCAGACAGGCCACTTNAGCACAGAGAGGCTATTACCAGAACATGTAGTAATGGTTGGGTTGGGGTTGGGTTTTTTTTTGGGGGGGGTGTGGGTGATTTTTGTTTTGAACATTGAAGAAATAAACTGAGCAAGCTGTTTACCACATGAAGCAAAGCCGGACCGGGATATTTTCAGGCCACTAAAGTTGGATTTCAGACAGGCCACTTGGATTGACACACTGGATGAGCTACAGCCGATTGGCATGGAGAAGGGAGCAAAATATGCATCTGTCCTGCTGCCAACTTAGGCTAGGCTGCCGTTTTGTTTGGTGTCTAGAGAGCTGGTTTTCGTAATTAAACCAGCCTTCAAACCCTTTTTAAATAAAGCTGAAGAAAAGAGGAACTGAAAGGGATTCCTCTCGAGCGTATGCACACTGCTCTAGCAACTCCTGCACTGCTTTCTGTGCAGTCCCTCAAAACGTTTCCTTTTTTCTCTTTTTTCCTTTTTTTTTTTAATACTTCCCTAGTAATCCACACCCACCCTCCAACACACACACACACCCACACACACACACACGCACCCCCAGCATGCACAGCATGCACAGGGGCAGAGAGGATCTGTCACCCTGGGCTGAGCCAGGCACACACATCCATCCCCTTTCCCTCAAGGAGTTCCAACCCCAAAATCCCAGGGGCTCCCACGATTGTTTAGCAGCAGCAGCAGCAGCAGCAGCAGGTCACTGTACCTGTGCACAAAACCATTGCAGCCAAACAGGAGTACAAGACACTCTGTTCTGTACCAGGAAAGGGCTGGAGGGGGGGAAGGAGTGGCTTGTTTGGGTTTTTCCCTTTGTTTTTTGTTCCCCCCACACCCTGCCCAGTCACTTTGATTATACTTGCCTGGTGGACTATGAATTGAATTCTGAACATTATTCCTGTTACAGAATCAAATCCTAAACATTACTGCTGTTACGGGGTCTGGGCTGGGGGAGGATTGAACCACATTCAAAATTTTGTCAGGCAAATACAAATGTCATTTTAAATCCTGAACAACAGCGTGGAAACTGCAGCCAGTTGCCAAATGTGAAAAGCCTGAGTGGAAAGTCTGGGCAGGGAACTTGTGTCTGGGCCCATCCAGGTGGGTGGGAGGGTGGGCACCCCCAGCAGTCACCCCAAGGTGTCCCAGACCCCTCTCTCAACCTGTAAGATGTGACAAAGGGCCAGGAGGTTTTGCCTCTTTAAAAAGTGTAATTGCACACTTTGTCATGCCGTGTAGTTGGTTTAAGTCACAGATGCCTGAGATTCAGGCTTTTATTTGCTCTTGTTGCTGAGATGATTTAAAATAAAGATAATTATGAATGGAACACTGGAGTGGGGAGGGTTCCCTTATTTTTATCAATTTTCTCCTCCTTCTTTTTTAGTGAAAACTTGAAGCTAACTTTTTTTTAACTCCTTAGAAAATTGTTTGGTTAAAATAAACACACATTTAGTAAAACACTTCAAAAAAAATCAAAGGCTGGAAATTTAGGGTGTTAACTTTGTTTAAAAAAGAAAAGAGAAAAACTCTGAATACTTTTTGTATCACTAAAAAGAAATCATTAAGCAGTATAATTCAGTCAAAACCATTTACAGAAACATTTTCCAACCCTTCTATTATTTTAGGATTGCATATCCAGAGCTGGGTAATTCACCACCTCAAATGAGCAGTATAGATGAACAAAGTTGTGCAGCAAAACAAAATCTCATTAAGCCTCTTGCAAAGACATTCTTCTTGTGAAAATCTCCAGCTGAATTTGTCCTGCCAGGGTTTCGGCCATGAGGAATGCAGGTGGAATCTCTGAGGATGAAGTACAGTTACACTCAGTTTTGAGGGTCAGCAATGTGCAGAACTCTGTGCTCAGCTCTGAGAGCTGGAATTTGCTCCATGTCATTTCCAAAACTCCCTGCCATGCCTGGGACCACTGGGAAATGGCTTTCACAACAAACAAGCTGAACTTCCCAGCAAACCAGCTTACTCTGGGAGGGGCAGACATTTGCAGAGGGCTTGTCCTCTGGCTTTCAGAAATTTTGCACCGCTGCTTGCTCAGTGCAGTGTAATTTTCCTGCTGGCTTGTTTCCACCTCGGAATTTTTCTTCACTCCCCCCTCACACAGATATCCTGCCAAGCTCCAGTTCCTATCTCAAGAGCCTGGGCTTCCTCTGCTGCAGCAAAATGGCAGCACCCTGTGAGAGACGGTAGAAACATTTGTGTTGGGGAGGATGACGGGGCAGCTATGGCAGAGGAGCTTTGCCAAAACAATAACTCACCAAATTGCTGGCAACTCTGCCACTGGGCACTGCCTGTTGTCAGAGCTGAGCTTTTCTGAAACCTCCGCTCTCCTGAAGCGAGGTGGGCAGCAGCCTCACCAAGGACATGGCTTCTGTGGCACCAGGACCCTTAAGTGACAGGTTTGGAATGCTGGCACTGGCAGTATTTTGCCATATTTCGAGCGGGTTGTGCTGGGTGGTGGCTCAGTGTGCACAAAGCATTGATGGGGACAGAGGCTTCTCAGTGGGAGCAGCTGCCCTGGGGACAGTGCAGAGTCCAAACACCATCCAGCACCAGCACTTCCAGCTCAGAAGGGACAAGGAGCAGGACTGAGCTCTGTGGGGAACAGAGAGGAAGGCAATCAGCACCCTGCAGTGCCAAGGAGCCTCCTTCAGAGTTAGCCCAGGTGTCATTGTCCCTCCAGCAACTCTGCAAGGCCATGTGCCAGCAGCAGCCCCCTTCTGGTGTTCCACTGGCAGCTTGCATGGCCAAGGCAGCGTTGGTTTCGTGCTCCTGGGGACTGAGGTGCTCTCCTGACAACTCCTGGGATGGTTGGAGGGAAGCAGGCAGGGGACAGGGAAGGAAGGCAGTGAGAAGTTACTGGGATGTCCCCAGACATCCCTTCTGTCTGGGGGAATTATCAGCATTCAAGTGACCACTTTGGGCATCTTAGAGAAGCAGATAATCCCTTCTGTCTGGGGGAATTATCAGCATTCAAGTGACCACTTTGGGCATCTTAGAGAAGCAGATACACTGCCAGTCTGCAAGAAGGGTGAATGTGGACTGTGAAATGACTCAGGCTGGATGGCAGGGCTGTGTGTGAGGATGGAAATGGCCCTACAGCATCATCTGACTTAAAACCTAAGCTGACATGGAGGAGATTTGCCAAAATACCAGTGTTTGTGCTCCCAGAGACACTGCTTCTCCCAGGCAGGAGCACTGCCCAGCACAGAGCCCTCCTCACAGCCAGAGGCTTCCCCTGCCACAGCCTGACCTCAGGACTGCCTGGGAGCTCTGCAGCATTTGCAGCTGACCCTCCAAATGTAGGTTTCCTTTAGGGCCAGAAGACTCTTTCCTGCTTTCGGCTGCTCTCCTCTGGATCCCCACTCAGCCTGAGAGCCCTCAGGATGGCTGTGAGCAAACGCAGACCCTCAGGTGGCTGCATTTGTCCCTTGCTGCTGGGGAGCAGGGCTGTGCAGAGCCCCTGCAGCTGTCCCCTGGCCACTGCCACTCAGCCAGCCCCTGGTCACTGGCCTGGGATGGGCAGGAGTAGGGAACAGAGAGAAGGAAAGAGAAGGAGAGAGAGAGGACTCCCATATCCAGCCATTAGTCCCACAGGGAAGCTGGATTCATTAAGTCCCTACCTAAAAAAACCTGTGAAAATAAACCCTTGTGATATGTTCACGCTGAGCACCGCAAAAATTAATGGACTCATGCACTTTTAAGAGTTAGATATTAGTGTTTTTTCACAGGAAATAAGCCTGTGCACACTTTTGAGGTGAATGGAAGCTTCTGTGTGCACAACAGCTGCCTGCATTGAGCGTGCTGCGGAGCATTTTGCTCACAGAAAGACCAGTTTGTGCATGAAACAGCCCAGAGATTGCACATTTCACATGGTAGGGACCATTTCTGTTCCCTCAACTGTTCTTTGGCTGGCACACTTGAAAATATCAATAACACCTCTTGGCACTAGAAAGTCCTGAACCCGACCAAAACTCTGTTTTTGATGGTCAGTTGGACAACTGCAAACTTGTGGGAAACATTCTGATGTCTTGCCAGGAACAGATAGTTTTTCTTTTCTTGCTGATCTCTTTGATATTGTATTGGGATATCAAGAACTTTTTTCCCTCTGGAGGGCTTTGAGAAAAACAGGTCTTGTTTTTGGACTCTCACAAAATGTCCTGCAGGGATTAAAATAAAAGTTGTTTATAATCTATTGCTTCCTGCATTGAAGGGGCTTGCAGAGCCTGCCAGAAAACACTGTGCTCTGTTGCTATTGCCACTGTGGGGTTTTTTACATAGTCATTTCAGGCTGCAGAAGCCATAGCCGTGGTTAAAGGCAGATTATTGAGAGTTATCTCAGGATTAACTCATTCTTCCCTACAGGACTAGTTCTCCTTAGCAATATTTAAGATGAGCTGTTTCTTGAGTGTTTTGCTGCCCTGATTGTCATGAAGTTCTTACTTGTCCCATACACACAACCCCCAAAAACCAGAACTACTCCATTTCAGAAATCTGATGTAAATCAGATGATGGTACCAGATAGCAAACTTGTCTGCAGGCTCAATGGTCCATTATCTGAAAGGATAACAAGAGTAATCCACAGCCAGGAGATGAATCAGCAATATGAAATCAACTTTGCTACAACCGAAAACAAAGAAGCAATTCACAACAGATCAGTGTGGATGTGCCAGAGGCTTTGAACTTAAACAAATAATAGCAGCGGTAAAATATATATTTTTTATTATTAAAAATCCCCCATTTTTCCCAAGGCATCAGCTTGCCCATCATAATTTTTCATTTTTCTATGAATGAGTGGTCCTGGTATCAGTTTTGGATGAGGTCAACCATAACCCTTAAAATCCTTAAATGACTGCTCACATCTGTATAAATTCCCCTCACTTGAAAGGGCCGTAAATGCAAATGAATTAATTCACAGGATGAGCTTGATGCCGAAAAATGTTGTTTACTTCAGTATGTTTTGAACAGTTCATGGTTACCCCCTGCTTTGAAAAACAAAAAGGCAAAAGCCATATGACACCAGAAAAAAAAAATTCAAGACCTTTTAGCAGCTACTGGAATTAACCTGATGAACCCCAGTCTTGCCACAGGCAAGGTAAACAAGTTGACCCTATGACTTGCACATAGCTTTGCTTTCCATGGCAGTGGGGGATGGTTGGCGTCAGGGGGTTCTCCAAGAAAACTGCGGCTCTGTTTGCTCGCACAACAGCTCTCTTCAAAAGGGAGGGATGAAATGAAATGGCATTAAGTAATCAGGACAGTGAGGGCATTTCCATTTCTATCTACAAATCTGCCCAAGTGGCTTTGGCTTTGTCTTTGCAGCAGATTTTTCCTGGGCGTGGCGTTGTTGAGTTTAAGCCTCCAAGGTCTGGAGCGGTGCTGGAGTTTAACCAGAGGGTTGTGCCAACAGCCCTCTTGGGCTGCAGGAGGTGCTGAGCTCTACTGTGGAGCCACATCCCACAGTCTTGAGCATCGTACTGAGGCATTTTCCAGTTGTGAGATACCTGCCTTTTTCCCTTGATCTGCTAATAAACCAGAAGTCTCTGCTCGGTCGTGTCCTTCTGGCGAGTAGCCAGTTGTTCCAGCCGTTTGCCTTCGTGCATCTCCCTGGACATGAGCACTGGGTAGGTGATGATTTGGCTGGAGATCACTTCAGCCCTGCCTGGTAGCCTTGAGAAGACAGAGCTCAGCAGCTGACCCAGGCTGAGGTGTGGCACAGCAAAGACTTTTGGCCTGGGTTTCACCAGCTGTGGACGCCCCAGTGCTGGCTCGCTCTGGACCAGCACAGTAGGACTGTATCAGGCTGCACCTGTGCGTCCATCAGCTGGGACTCCAAAAGTCTGGGAAGCCCCAGGACACCCCAGTGGGATAAGAGATCCGTTTGGTAGGGGCTGCCCTTGCCCATGGGAATTTGGAACAGCCACTGTTGGTGGTGAAGTTGTCTGGTGCTGGCAGACTCTTGTGTAGTCACGATGACCTGTTAGGCAGCTATTGCTGGGGTTTATTGGCAGGGTGTGTGGCTGAATTAACAGCAGGAAAAGGAAGAATGACGTTCCTGAAGAGCACTGGGGCAGCTGACAGCACTGGTGTGTCCAACAGTTGTCCTCCACCAGTTCACACAATACGGGGTCATTATCACAGGGAAAACCCGAGCCCCTGCAGAGATCCACACTCGTAATACAAGGCTCTCTGGTAAAGAGGGGGATTTCAGGATGTTCTGGCATCTATTCACTCCTGCAAGGGGAGATTATCACCCCTCTGAGCTGTTGCTGCATCTGTTGCTGCTCTATAGCTGCCCTGAATCCTGAAGCCACACTTTGGACTAGAAGGGAGGTTTAACAGCACCCTGAAGGGAGGTGGGAATTGTAACCATGCAATGGACAAATGCAAACCATGTAAACTGCAGCATGGCTATAGGCTGCACTTTCAGCCAGCCTTGTCTGGGACCCACCCGGCCTTTGGTGTACAAAAGGTTTCACCACACACAAACATTCTCATTTTCCTCCTGCTTGTGTTTCTGTTGCACTCCTCGCATTGATTTTCCAATATTAGTGTCCCTCAGTCACACTGGGAATAGCCAGGTGGTTTTCCCTGTGTTTTTCTCCTCTCCACAGAGGGTTTGTGGAGAGCAGAGCCTTCATAAATCAGGAGGCTGAAGGAGCTTTTCCCAAGGTAAAGGCATCGTATAAAATAGATATTTTAGACCATGATATGTAAGGGTTTGTTTCATAGACTGGAGTTACCTTCAGGAATGAATCTTCCCATTGTATAAAAAGCCCATCTAACTGCTGAGAAAACAGGGCTTTTTTAAAAAATGCATTTCGTCATATCATATTTACATTTGCTTTACACTGTTATGGGCTTGTGACTATTTGGCAGCCAAGACTTTTGAATAGTTCTGTTTTTCTTCTTTTTTTTGAAAGCTAAAGGGATCCTGTCACGTTTGGAAGGGCCAGGAGTTGACCTGTTGTCTCTATTTGCCAAGTCTGTGTAATTCGTTGTGCAGGGTATTTTCATAAACAAATGCCTCAGTAAAGTTGTTTTTAAAGGAAAAAAAAATTAGAAGTGGTTGCAGCTTAGGAGAGGGGCGAGCAGCCCCTCAGGGAGAAACCTCTGGGCACTGTAGGTGATGAGTAACCCCAGCCAGGCCATGCCCTGGCAGCCAGGAGCCATGAGTCACCCCAACTCTCCCAAATTCTAAGGGGGAGCTTGGCTTAAGTGTCCTTAGGCTTTAAAAAATAATTATGCATGTGGGGTTTTTCTTTTTTGCCCGCCTTGCTGATGTTTGGACCCTTGACTCTGCGTTCTGCTCATGGTTTCCCGTTTCTCTCAAAATTACTTTTTTTTTTTGTTTAACTGAAAGCTGAGGTTCTCATCTCATCACTTCACTGCAGGAGCTGGGGTTTAACAAACAATAAATATCACAAGCCTGGCAAGGAGCTCTGAGAGCTTGTGCTGGGGATTGCTGCAATAACAAGCTTGGATGTTTACACAGTGCAGAAAATAGTGAAAAAACAAGCTTCAGTTTCAAGATATAAATCTTCCCCATTGTGAGAAATATCTTCAGAGAGCTGTTTGTTTTAATTAATAGTTGCAGAATTGTGAATAATTGGGATAAAGCAACTGGCCCAAACCTTCACCTAAATCCTAGAAGAAAAAAAATTAAAAAACAAAACCAGACATCACAAACTTCTTTTAAGATATGAAACTTCCAGCTAGCTTGTGGCTAAACATTTTCAAGTAAGAACTTACAGCTAGACTCCTGAACTCGGTTCTAAAAATGTGTCCTGATTTTCAATCTGGATGTTCATTTATGATCCTATATATAGATTTAGGAAATCTAAATTAAGGCTGCATTTTGAAAAAACATACCTTGGCATCTTTCATAAATATATTTTTGTATTTGTATACATATATATATATATACACATAGAGTGAGAGATATGTGTGCATCTCTACAATTCCTGGCTTCAGGCCTTGGCTTGGCAGTGAAAAGAATATGTGAGGAGCTTTATGAAAAATAAATCTCTGCATTCCTCTAGCACCTTTCACCTGGCTCTCTCAAAGCAGTTTACACCAAAGAAGAATGATGCCATGCAGGGATGTGTTTTTGGCCCTGCTCCAGACAGTGTTCTGGCGACCTGTCCCAGGTTGTCACAGTGGGTTTGCTGACCCGACCCGAGCTAAGGAGTGCAGTCAGCCTCCTCCTCCTCCTCCTCTGTCCTTTCTCCCCATGGCCTCCCTCCTGCTCCCACCCTCGCTGCTAGTTCTGCTGCTGCCCCCATCACCTCCATTTCTCCACACATTTCTTGCATCCCATCTCCCTACATGTTTTGGGAAATGCAGCCCTGACCCCAAAGCATTTACGGGGTAAATAGGATTTTGTGTGTGGGTGAGAGAGACTCAAAGAAAAGCCTTGCCTTGCCAACACCCCCTAATCACCCTGCTTACGTGGTTTGTGTCTTTCCCTCATGCTTTATCTGTTTTGTTTATTTGGATTATACGCTCTCCAGGCTGGGGATCCTGCCTCCTTCTCCTGCCTTTGCAACACCCACCACAACACGGCCCCAGAGCTGGTTGGAGCCCCACGCTGCTGCCACAGCACAAACAATAATAAATAAAACCAGGACTGTGAAGAGATTATAATTAGAGCTGTGCAAAACTCAGCAGTTTTGGTCTGCATCGGTTCCTCCCTGCTGAGTCTTCATTGTGTTTTGGATTAGTGTGCAAAAAACCCAAAAGCAAAACACCCAAAGTGCCGAGTGTGGCCTGGTCTAGGCTCAAAATCGTGCACATACCAGGGTGTTTTTAAAGGTTCCTTCTTGAAATGATAAATCTGTTCAGTCCAGGTTTATTGAAAGGCTCTTGAACCCGTGCAGACTTTGGGGGCCAGGAAAGTGTGTGGTTTCATCACAAAAGCCTCCCTCAGCTCTGCCTAACGTACCAAGTGGCACACCATGCTGCCCTGTGGCTAACAGGAGCACTTAATCCTCCCCAGCTGCCCGTGCAGCCCCTCTCGTGGGCACCACATCTGCCTTTCCAGCAGTGTTTCAGAGTGCCACACTCACTGGCCATGCCCAGCTGATGTGGGTAATCAGAGCCGTGTCCAAAATCGTGCCCGGGCCCAGGGGGTAGCACTGAAACCGCCTTCAGCTGAGTAACCCCTGCCAGGCCCTGGGGAAGGGCTGGGAAAGGCTGGGTAGGGCTGGGGCAGGCACAGCTTTTTGGCTGGCAGCACAGACGTGCAAACCCTCACCACCACCCCCTTGTGCACGTGGGTCCTGCCCCACTCTGCCTCTCTTGCCAGGGTCCCCGTGAAGGTCTCAAGCCCCAAAACAGTGATGCCTCTGCAGCCAAACAGCCCAAGGATGGCTAGCGGGGCAACACCTCGCACCAGGGCTGGAATCAGAGAGGAGGGGACAGTAAGAGCTTCCCCAGACTGGGGGAAGCCCTGCACCCAGGGCAGATGCAGGTGGGGCTCCACCTGGGGCTAGCAGGATATAGGAGAGCCTTCCAAAGAAAACGTGTAAATACATCATACAAAAGTGTTTTTGAATCAAGCCACTTCCACTCTGTGCCTGTGATAAAGAGAAGCAGGCAAGGGTGCAAAGCTCTGGCCAGGAGAGAGGAGATGTGGACACCTTGACCCTGCCCCCTCTGGTGCTGTGGCCTGGTGCTCCTGCCAGGACATCCAACAGCTCGGGAAGGAGAGACCTCCTGTGTCCCAGACTGCTCCATGGTCTGTGGGAGCAAGGCTGGCTCCTGAGGCTCCCCCACCACGTGTGCTCTTGGCATGTGCTAAGTCACAAGTCTCTGAACTAGAGCTGGCAGGAGCTCTCACATCAAAATATCTTCCCTGGAAAAATTTGCAGGATCTGCTGCATTAAAAGAAATCATATTGATTTGCATTAATTTTTCAGGAATAATAAATGAAAACAAGCAAAGATTTGAATTGAGGTATTTCAGTGTTTTCAAAATGACAGTGGAGGAGACACATGTACTTCACAGTGGTTTTTGTCTTCTGCAAATCATTAGCAAATAATAAAGGGAAAAAATGAGATTGCATGGCAAAGAAACTATTTGCTTTTACCCGGGTTTGGCACAGTTTGGGGGTCTGGAGAATTTTTTCTCCATCTTTTTGCAGGACAGAAAATCCACATCCTTATTAACAGTAATTAAAACCTTAGCTCAAATTCCTAGAAAAAAGCAGTTTTGTGCCTTACCATGGACAATTCAGCTGAGGTAAGGGAAAGGATGAGGACCCCCTTTTTTTTTTTTATGGGGTCCACAGTGCCTCAGCTGGAGCACAGCATTAGACCCCCAGACCCCTTTCTTGGGGCTTTTGCTTTTTCCCTCTGCTCCTGTATAATCAGCAAGCAGTAAAATAGTCATTAAAGCATGGAGGAGGAGGTATCCATGGCCCTGGGATCCAGCCTGGAGGCAGCTCCAGCAAATAACCCAGGCATTTTTAAATATGGCTTAGACATATAGATTATATTGAGTCAGTAGATCAAAGTCATTGTTCATTGTAAAAGTAAATCAAAGGCTGGACTTGATGGTTTTGGAGGTCTTTTCCCACCTTAATGATTCTAAGTAGATGTACCTAAGCAATTAAACCTGGGGGGTTCTCAGTAGTCCCCACTGGTACTATTTTATTAAAGAATTTTATCTCAGTCCTAGGTTATTAATGAATTTTAGCTCGTTCTTATTTTATTAATGCATTTTATCTTATTCCTATTTTATTAATGCATTTTAGCTTACTGACCTGAAAAATACATGCTTTCCCTCACGACAGAAAGTTGTGTAAAGACCTCCATGGCTTCCCAGTTCTACCTCTAGAACCTCAACAAAGCCAGTAACCCAAAAACTTAATTAAAATGCAGCATTAGTTTGAGTTATTCTCCTAAATGCTGGGCCAGTGAAATCTCACCAGGCCATTTTCATATTCCTACACTTCCATGTTCATGTTAACACATGTCCCTTTTTATGGCTGGACTTCTTCTCTGCAATGACAGATGCAAAAGAAGAAACGTGCAAGAGAAAAACTATATATATATTTATATTCATATAACACATCCTTCTCCCTGGCAGTATTCCCTGCAGGATCAGGGGAAAAAGCACGATAGCAGGCACAGCTGACTTTACTGGTTTTCTTCCCTTAATTACCAGTGCAGTGCCTTGCAACAGAAAGCTGAGGCAGGTTTCTGCTGACTTAGCAAGTGCCTCATGAGGGAGAAATCTCTCTGGCAATTCTGGCTCTGTGTGTCCCGCCCTGTCTCCTGTTGTTTGTGTAAGACACCGGTGCTTCTGCCACGGGCTGCTCCACACAGCTGTCCTGTCACTGCCAGCTTGCAGAGGTAATCCATCCAGCTCAGCAGAGTTCAAAAAAGACACCTCCCTTTCTCTGCTTTAATTAATGCTTTATTTGAGTCTCCCCCGGGGATGTAGCCATGCTGATTTTTCAAAAATCTTGCTTATTTTTCAAGCACAAAAGAAATGGGAAACATCCACCGTTGAGGTTCTGGGTTTGGGAAATCTGCTTTGCTCAGTCTTCTGTTCTCAGTCAGCGTTTGAAATGTCCATGGATATCTCTTTAGCCACAGAACATATTATGCAATGGATTCTCCAGCTTGGGAAGGAGGAAAGGACAAATCCAGACAAATTCATTCTCGCTGCAGCCTCTCCTGGTGTTCTGCACACTCAGAACTGCAGCTGTAACCCATTTGTGCCCTGATTTGTGCTGTCACACCCCACACTTTGGTCAGACCCTTCCAGGTGCTGAGCAATCCCTGCTCGAGCCATGAACCTTTTCTTGCTGCGGGGTTGTTTCTCCTGCACTGTTGTTGCCTGTGGGTTTTGCTGATCTGGGATCAAACGCTGTGGCTTGGTGGGACTGAGCAGGCAGATGGACACCCTCAGGTCACTGTGGCCATCAAACTGGACCAGTCCAGAGCTCACACACTCGCCATGACTTTTTCAAGGGTTCATTAAATATATGCCTGTTAATCAGGCCTGGAATAGACAAAGGATAATAAAATCCACAAGCTAATAAAATCCATTAAAATGACAGCTAAGCCAGACAGGGTAAAACCAAAGGGTTAGCAAAGAATGTTTGACTCAGTCAGAATCAAGAACTGCTACACCCTCACTCAGCACTGTCTGATAATGTTTTACTTGCTTTGGGTTCTGCGTTTTAATGAGGAAACAGTGGTGTTTTGTAATGCTCACCATCTGAACACGTAACACCACACTGTGCTTCTGGAGCTTCTCCCTCAAGTTGCCTCATGTGCAAAGTCCTGCGGCCCCTTCAAAGGCTGGGAGGGTTCCACTGAGCCTGTGATGTAAAGGTGGCCCCAGAGACTTGTCCTGTGCTGAGCAGAGAAGAATTTCACCCTGTTCAACAGCCCAGAGCACAAAGGCCCTGCTTTCCCTTCCCAAGGCCCTCACGAGTCAGCTTCTCCCAAGCTTCCTGCATCGCTTGCACTGAAACAGGGCACAGAAAAAGGAGGGCTCAGGCACAGGTTCCCCAGTGCAGGGCATGTTGTGGGCTTGCTTTTTCTGACAGCAGCACAAACCTGCACACAGACCAACCCTTAGTCTGCCTACAGGATTTGGCTAAAATGGTGTGAGCTGAAAATAGAGGTCCAGGCAGTGGCCTCCCTGCGGCACCCTCTGATCTCCAGACAATCATCCTTTTGCTTCCTGATCACATTTTCTTCCTGGCATGACCAGCATGCCGCACTTCCAGCCTTGTTCTGCCATGTCCATGTCAATCCTCAAAGCGCCAACAACAGGAAAGGCAAAGCACCACCACCATCTTCGCTCCTGCTGTCCTCCTCTCCTCCTCCTCTCTTCCAACAGGGACTGATCTTCTTTCTCCAACACAACTTCCTTCATTCCTACAGCCAGCACTTCAGCCTCCATATTAGATTACTCTTACCTTTTGTAGGTCTTTGTCCTCTGTTTTGTACCAAACCTGTCCAAGTTCAGGTATTTTCATGTCAGAAAGATAGGAAAAGGCAGATTATTTGATCCATGTGGTTAATATTGATGAGTGTCCTCCATGAAGTGACTTGTCCTCAATGCAGGAAGGCTGTGCTGGGGGTTATGAGCTCGTGGCCGAGTCCTACAAGAGGTGCCTGCAACCTTTCTAGTGCCTACATGTTTTGCTATCTAGATCTCCATCACCACCATGCCTGTGCTCCTCCCAACAACAACAGCACTCCCTCTCTCCCTCTCGCTCTGCCTTTCTCACCAACCTGTAAGTAAAGATGGGCTGATAATTTGAAGCAAGGCTTTGTGTGTGAGTGTCGATGGAGGGCACTTGTGTATCCACCTGGGTAAAGCACATGAAAGTTGCCTTGGCACACACAGTCCTTCAGGTCAGCAGGGCCGGATTAAGGGAATTCTCTGACTGATTTCAGTAATAGGAAGTTATCCTTGCAACTAAGCTGAAAAGAAACAGTCCAAAGCGTCCTCCCCCTCCCAGGAACTGGTGAACCCTATCTAGCCATGAGGCTGGTGTGGTTACATGTTGTTCTCACGGAGGGGATTTAATTGAGCTCAAAAAAGCCAAAGTAAAGGCAAAGCAATCAGAGCATAGAGGGCTTGATACCGTCTCTTCCAAGGGTCAGGTGAGATGCTAACACCAAATTCATCACACCCATCTAAAATGTTAATCACACCCATATAGTGAAAGGTAAGGTCACTTCTTTCTCAGTGCTCCTTTGGCATCTTTTAAATACTCAGCGCTGCTTTTTCTTCTTATTGTTCCTCTCTGTCCAGTATTGTTTAGAGATTTACAAATCAAATTAATCAGCACCTTGGAGCGTGAGTTCCAAGGTGGCTTTATTGTGAAATGAAGTGTGACTCACAGAGACTGCAGATCCACCTTGGAGGCTGGCCTGGCTTTGTTATTCCTGTTTCTCTCCAGGCTGGCTTTGCAGCAGGACTTGTGGCCACACAAGGCAAGGAGCTGAGAAAGGGCAGTGCGTCATCCCGGGCGTGGCCGAGGGGCGATGGCGCAAAGGGAGATGGCGAGATTACAGGGAGGATCTGAGCAGGATCCGGAGGAGGGAGCAGAACAAAACGTCCTGCAACGATAAAAGTAACTATTTATGTATGTGAATCGGGAGACAGAGAGCTCTGCAAAGTCTCATTTACCTGCTGGGGTGAACTCAGGGGGGAAAAAAACTTCAAAAAGTTTGAAAGCACTGCCTGCAGACACAGAGATAGACAGGTGCATGTGCAAGGAGCTAAAAAAGGACAAACACAACAGTCCCAGCCCAGCCAGCAGTGAGTGCTGCTATGGAATGGCAGCTGTGGGAAGTCACCCTTGTGTCCACTCAAAGTGGCACCACTCGAATCTCTTCAGCCAGGAACAAGTAGTTCTGGGAGCAGTAGAAATTATACTGCCTGGTTTCCTGTGACTCTGTATTTTGTGGTTGATTATCCGAGGCTAATAAGGGGCAAGAGCTGAATAAAGCTTTTCCTGTGGTCAGGGCATCCTGTGTGGATTCTCTGGGGTCTAATAATACAGTTCACCTTCCTCTTCTGCCCTTCCTTCAAAGAGGCACTAATTTGGATGTCTGTCTTCTGCACAAGTGCCAGACTCTCAGAAATCTATATGGATTTTTTACCTGTAAGGACTGTGTGGCAAATGCGTCTGAAGTTGGCCAGCTCACTCCAAAGCTGCTGTGGCAACATACACAGAGATACATCAGCTAAACCTCATTTGTTTAGGAAGAGAATATTCATTTTTAAAAAATAAATCACACCTTCCCCAAAACAGTAACAAATGGTCTGCGTGCTGACCAGGCCTGCTTTAGAAACCCAGGGCTCAACTTGTGATAGTTGCTTAGTGATTGAGCAAATGGCATCTTAGACCAGAAGCAGCAACCACAGACACAGGTCCTACTGGGGAGCTTCATCAGTGCAACTTTGGCATGGGAAATATAAAATAAAATGCTCACCAAAAGGGTACCAGCAGGAAGTGCCCCAGGAACACAGTGCAGAGGGATAAACCTTGGTGTTTCCATTTAAACAGGAAAGGTAGGTGGAAACCAAAATAAATTAAGCTGTACTTAAAATAAAGACTACCATATTCTAGGCCTGCAAAGGTTGTAACACATGACCCAAGAATGGGTGGGGATGTTTGGCATAAAGGAAGGGAGGCCTGGAAAATGGTGGAGTTATCTAGATAAATTTCATGGAATGAAAATAAACAACCGATATCTGCTGAGGGGTACGTGGAATAAGTCAAACAAGACAGTCTGGTGGTTTATATATTTTTTTGGTGTTCGGGAAGAATTGGGTCTGCCAGAACAACAGGCTGTCATGGAAATGGAGCTTATTTAGCTTCTACTCAGGTACCTGCTTCCCTGACCTTTGAGGTTGCTGGCAAGAGCTGCGCTGGGCTGAAGCTGCTGTTTCTGTGCTGTTTGCACCCTCAGCAGAGCTCAGCCAGGGCTGCACGGCTCAGGGAATGGTGGCAGCTGCCCTGGGGACACTGATGTCCCACAGTGAGGGCTTTCCCTGTATCTGTGCCACCTGGCAGTGCTGCTTTGGGAATCCAGTGTCAATTTAGAATGGAGGCCAATTCCAAATCTGTTACAACTCACCCCAAAACCAGCCAGTTAATGGGAGCCTGTTCATCAAAGCCTTCTTGTTGCTGTTTAAGAGACACAAGCTGCTAATTCTCTGCTAATATCAATGCCAAAGTATTTTCAAGAAGGATATCATGATAGATGACAATTGTTACTCCTCAGAGACTTGAAAAATGGTGGTGTAGATATATTTCTAGGCATATGAGCACTTAGAAGACTCCAAAAGCTTATCCTAAAGGTATGGTCCTGCAAACTGTTGGCCATTCTGGCTCCACTCCAGCAAAGCACTTAAATATTTGGTGAACTCAGCAAGACTCTTCACATGCTTCAAATTAACACATCCAGAAGCACTTTGTTGGCCCAGGCTCAGAGGCTGCAGCAGAGCCACACCTTGCCCAAGAGGAATCTCCCCATAGCCCCAGCCTCTGTGGCTGGTGTGGCCACGGGCTTCCTCACAGCTCCATCCACATTGACATTGTCTGGCCTTGCTGGAAGGAAAAAAAAGTTCTGGTGGATTCAGCATTTCACCCTGGTGAAATTTCTCTAACAGGACGAGAGCAAGATGAGAGGGAGGCAGTTTTGCATGCAGTGCTGTAGGGAAAAGATTTCCCTTCCTAGAACCAGCAGTCTCTGGGCAGCAATAAATCCGCGTGCTAAAAAATAGAGCGATTCCTAAAACAAACAGTTCAGGCTTCGAAGCGTACAATAGGCAATTAGTTTGAATAATTGGGTGTAACTGTAGGCAGAGAGAAGCTACAAGACCAGATGTGCACGTAAAGCTAAACGTGGGCTTTACAGGATCTAATCAAATCAGCCCACCATCTGGAATGGGAAGAAAAATCTTGTGACAGACCTGGTCAACCTGTGAACATGGCACAAATTTCTGGGTAACGAGCTTAAGCTAAATCAACATGTCACATGAGTCAGAAATGGCAGCATCCATAAAATGGATTGCACCAGTTCAGCTAAATCACATCTGATTTTATTATATTAATACTATTTCTCCTGCAAACTAGACCTTAGGTGACCTATCAGTAAAAACAAGCTGGGAGTATTCAGAAACAAGAACACGCAGGTAGAATAGCTCATGACAGACTAAGGTTCATGTACACTCTTCTACCCATACCAAATAAATCCTACCTCTCAAATGACTCTTTTCTAAGCAGTTGGTGTTAAAACTCTCCAGTCAGGTGTGTTTAAGTCAGAGCTGCAGAGAGGGGATTCTGCTTCACTGGAGCTGCAGCAAAGGCTGGGAACAGGGGATGCGTGGAGGTAAAGACAAGAGCACAGAGTCGGGGTGTTCAGAGGGCTGAGCTCAGGACTCTGGTGGTTTGGAAACCCTGGGCTGGGATATTGTGTTTGCATGGGCCCAGATGGGTTGGCTTTGCAGTGTCAGCTGGAAAATACCACACCACCACACGGGGCCCCTGGGAATACCCTCACTGAGCTCCTGGGTTCCACTGGGTTTTGGTGGCTCTGGGTTGTCTGTGCTTAGGTTTGCAGCTTGTTGTGAGGGCTGAGTGTCAAGGAGGGACGGTCTCGATGTCTTGTGGGGCTCCCAGGACCAAAGCACCCATCGTGCAGCAGCCCTGACAGCAGGGGATGGGGCTCAGCCACACAGCATCCCCTCCCTCCTGCACCCCTGCCAGGACACCTCGGGCTGTCCTGTGGGCACAGCTTCACAGCTTTCTGCACTGCAGTGAGGCAGACAGGAAGCCAGAGTCAATCCAGCTTAACCAAAAGCAGAACCTGCTGTTGCTCCATGACATTTTGATTGGTAACACAAATTGGGTTCCACCTCTCCTTCCTCTGTTTCGTGCTGCATCCCCAGCACCAGCAGCCCAGATGTGCTGCAGACAGCTGCACCAGGGCTGCACAGCTCAGCTGCATATGAAAAATCTACAGAGCTACAAATATATAAGAGAAATTTAAAATCTTCAGGCGTCACAGGACTGCTCCAGGGAGGGAGGGAGCAGAGCCTTCAGGAGGTGACAGCAACTTTATGTGACTGATGGGGTTTAGCTTTTGATACAAGGCTTCACTGACTTAGCAACATGTGAGCATGTTTGTGGGTTTACAGATTTACCCCAGTGCTCCAGCAGGCCATCTTCCCCTTCTGCTACTCCTCTGGAAGTAGTTCAAGTCAGTGTGGTGTGCACATAATTGATCCTGGCTTTCCCAGCCTCCAGAAATCAAATTAAATAGATAGACAAGACCATGGGGGAGGGATTTTTCTGGCCTAAAGTGAGAGGATTTGGGGCAGACTGAGTTTTCCACACACGCGTTTTGTTTATGGTCTGTGTGTGCAAAATATGTCAGGAAAAAAAGCTCTCAGGGGAGTTAGGAATCTGTCCAGAATGTGGCAAACCCGCAGCCCTCCTCCTCCATCCTGCTGCCATTCCAAGGGTCCTTCTCCACGAGGCATTTCTGCAGCAGGAGTCAGCTGAGGTAAAAAGAGGTATTTGAGCAGCACCAGCTTTCACAGAGGCTCCAAAGTATCCTCAGACAGTTCCTAGATGTCGAAAGGCGAGCTGGTGCTCAAGGTGAAGGGCAGAGACACTGGCTGGAGTGAATTCATGGCTTGCTGTGCAGCTGGAGCTGTTGCAGGGCACTTTTTTTTTGTCCAACAGCCCTGCATGTCACCATGGAGCCCAGCCCCCTTTCACGGGGGGATGTCAGAATAAATACGCATTTCAACACCCCTTCAGCTCGCCTCCCAGCCCCAATAACAACAGTGCAATATTTTAAACTGCTTGTGCAAGTCTCCTTTCTACAGGGCAGTTGAAAGGATATAAAAGCGTTTTAACAATTTTATAGCTCATCTCCGGGGCGCTATTGTGATGTGGGAGAACAGGAGTTCTGTTGCCATTTGCCCATGGACAGCTGCCAAGCTCACCTGTCTCCACCGAGGGCCATATCGCATCTCTCTGGAAGCTCTGCAGCCAGCTCTGGATGGCTTCTCACTTTACTCATCTGAAAAACACGTTGCTGGGTTTAACCCTTTGTCAGCACGCCTGCCTGGGGGGATTACTCACAACAGGCAGCTTCTGTTTGGGCTTAGGGAAAGCAAGAGCTGCTAGGTGGGTTTGGAGAAACCTGAAACCAGGGCCCTCCTGTGGAAAAAACCTTCACCCACGTGAAAATTCTTCTAACCTTGCCAGTGACCCTCCTGACTTCAGGCAGAGAAGCCACAGCTCTCCTCCTGTCAGTCCCTAATCACAGTTCACCAGCCTCCAAACCTGATCCTTCTTTAGCACACTCCGACTCGACAAGGTGCTGAAGAATTTGTCTTTCTCACTAAAGTTTTACCAGCCTGGTCGCATGCTTGCAAGTAAGGCATAATTTAGAGCATCTGAAGCCACCTTGAGCTTGTGTATTAAATAAAAAACTAAGGATCACAAGAGACCTGCCACTGACCACATCTTGTTCTGGGTCACTTAATTTTGCAGGGTCCTGCTTTTAATCTCAAAAATTATCGTGAATGTGTGAATGGTTGACACAGGGGAACTTTGTAGTTTTATTTGCTGACGTTCAGGAAATATTTACCCATCCTCATGTGGAAGGTGTGACAGAAGTGTAGTGTAATCTACTCCCTTATGTACGAATTTCTCATTTTCCATCCCTACAAATGAATATTTACATTCTCCACCCTCCTCTTCTCCTGGAAAGAAAAGTGCATGAAATTATTCCCCGTCACATTCTTTCACTGAGTTGGCAAAATCCAGTGGAATACAGCAAGTTTAAATGATATGGCATATGCAAGCACAGCTTATCTAAGATCAAGTGTGCAGATCAAAATCAACAAAGCCTCACAAAAGAAAGCCCCAAAAGATCTTTCATCTGCCCGATCCCATTTCCCTGCCTACACCCCTTTTTACCCTATTGCAATACATTAGTTCTGCTTTAGTTTCTGCTCTGCAGCAACATTTCTGCTTAAGAAAGATTCTGTTGAGTCATTACCAGCATCAGCCAAACAGGCTTTTCAAGAATGGAGGAGAAAATAAAGGCTGTGGTTTTTAAATTAATTCCGTGCTGCTTAACCCTTAAACCACTAGTGACTTTCAGACTTGCAGCCAAGTTAAGGCTGAGCAGAATTTGGGGCTGTTGTGCCTGAGACAGAGCAAAGTCAGTGCTTCTGTTGGTGATTGACTGCTCAGGCAGCGCTGGCCACGCAGAAATGGTAGTGAAGGTCTGTGCTGTCCAACTCACGTCCTAAACACTCCCTTCCGCTGCTTGAAAAGTGCCTCAGGCAACCCAGACCCACACCAAAACAGGGGCAGGGAGAAGGGCTTTCCTACCAGAAGCTGGCAGTCATAAAAGCAGAGATGGAAAAGACACCAGCACCTCTCTGCCTCTGTGATGTAGGAGAGATTCTCCACTCCTCCATCCCCCAGCAGGTTGTGTTTAGGAGAGAACAGTCCTTGCCAAAAAGATAGAACTTGAATAAGCTCCTGGCACCTTGAGGTTTGAGGGGCCCCCAGGGGAGCCAACACTTGGAGTGAGAAAAGACAGAGGAGGCGAAAGTGGATAAGGTGATTTTCTTTGCCTTGGTTTTTAAAGCAATCTCAGCCTGCTAAGCTTTCACTCCGTGCTGCCAATGGCTATTTCCAGAGTTATCTTTGCATGGAAAAAGGCTGGAATCTTTCTCTCATTCTCTCTACCTCCCTCTTTAATGAAAGCTCAGTTTAGATCTGATATCACTCTAAAAGGTTTGCTATCAAAGTTTATTAGACCCAGTGGGACAGATCACAGTTTTCAGAGGCTCACAGTTTCATGGCAGATAACTGTAAAGTGAACCATTCAGTGTTCTTCAAAATGCTCATTTTTCTTGGGCTCATCTATAACACAAAGCTGCACTGTATTCAAGCATCATTAGAAGAGATCCCAGCTGATTACAAGATGCTGGCCACAGTTTTGCTTTTGGAGCACAGTCAAGCAGCCCCCGGCCTGTCCCACTGGGTGATGCTCAGGCAAGGGGATGCCATTTGCAGGGAAGGCAAGCCCCACCAGCACGAGGGGATAATGCCTGCTGTGTGCTCCTAGAAAAGGTCAGAACTTTTTAAAAGTGCTAGGATACATGAGAGCAGCGTCCCTTTAAAAATCCAGCTTTGCCTTTCCCTGCTTAATGATAATAATAATAACTAGAGAAGACTCCTCTGTGTAGGGACTACACCTGAGAAACTTCATCTAGAAAGCAAAGAAATGAGAGAAGGAATTAGCACGTCAAGCTTCCTATAGAATGGTTGTTCTTTTTTTTTTCTTTTTAATGAAGTCATTGGTGTTATTATGTGGTTTTTAGCAGGCTATCCTGAAAATGCATGGGAATAAACACCATATCTGGTAGGATCTCTGACTACAACACGTATCACAGAGGCATCTATTTACAGTGTGAAGGGAGGGGAGCTGTCTCATTTCCCAAGACAGTAATGGAAAGCATGATGTCCTACGACCAAGGGTGGTGAGGGCTGGGAGAGGTACCGGGAAAAAAACACTCACCATAAACTGAAGAGCGAGAGACAGTTTCAGGGCAGATATTTGCAGGATGCATCACCATCAGCCCTGGCAAAAGGCTAAGAGACAAATGGTTGAGTGAAGTCCTTGGGCCAGCAATTCCCTGTGACTCTGTAGTGGCAGCTGGTGTGGAGCAGAAGGCTGGACAAAACCCAGGGAGCTGGTGGCTCTCAGATGCCCATGCTCCCTGCCAGGCTTTGCCCTTAGCTTTTGGCCTTCGAAAGCCCCCCACCAGAAGAATTTGCAGCCATCTGACAGCTCCCCTGCTCTCTGATTCCCTCACAGGTCACACAGATGGACCAGAAGCTGGATGACATCCTGAGCAGGCTGCAGGCCCAGCTGGGGGGTCAGCCCCAGGCACAGATGCCAGGGCCAGCCACCCCACCTGACAGACGGCCACAGACAAGCACAGAGTCCCCTCCAGTGCACCAGACAGTGTGACACCAGTGGACACTGTGACACCAATGTGACACCAGCCACATGTCCCCCCCTCGTCCTTTGACGTCCGGTTATTTGTAAGTCTTGGTGTCTTCGGCTGTGTCGTGGGTGAAACGAAATATTCTGCTGTAATAGATTAATGAGAAAAAAAATTAAAGAGAAGAAACAGCAAGAAGCCAGTCCCAACCTTAGGAGAGCCCGTAAGTTTTGCACCTGTTTTATTTTAGCCATCTTTAGCTAAACTCTGCCAGCCCAGGGCTGTCCCTTCCCCCAGCCCCATGGGGACTGAGCTCACAGGCACAGGGCTGTCGAGGGAAGCATCCCAGGCAGGGTTAGGGTGACCCGTTTGTGGGCACGGAAGGGGAAAAGGACTGTTCTTTTGGCATTTAATCCCTAAGTTTAATGCTCACAGCATGACCGAAAGGGGGAAGAGAGCCAGCATTTGAACATGAAACAAATGGAAATCAGTGAACAGGAAAATTAAACAGCATGTTTTGACTTCTACCAAGCAGTGAGGATCATAAGAAGGGCAGATTTATACGCTAGTGTGAATGACAAAGTAAAGACAACAGGCTACTGATTAAAAATATGGAAGTGTACACAGGCTGGTTGACATATGAAAGGCTGAAGCAAAGACTTCAGCTAATTAAAGCCGAGGGTTGCCAATGAGATGAGATGCATGTTGGAACAGACAGGCAAGGGAGATAGCATCTGCGTAGGCTTACTGCCCCAGAACCCTGCAAGAGCTATCAGCCTCGCTCATGACTGTTGTGCAAAATGTTCTCAAGCTCTTACCTTCGTTCAGCAGCGGCTGCTGACTCCGGTTGCCTTAATTTTAACATAAGAAACCTGTCAGGTAGTTGGCTGTGAGCTGCCTGTGGGGCTGGGTTGGAGCCGTGGAGCAGCAGGGAGCTGCAGGAGGGCTGCGGCCGCCACCGAGAGCGGCAGCGTCTCCTAAAGAAAACAGAAACACACACTGCTGATGGAAGTTAATCACTGTTCAAATAAACTGCTGTGTATCATTTTAAATGCTAGATTTATTTTCTGCCTTGTGATCTGGCTGTAAATCGAGTGCGTGTGCTGGCTGATGTACTGGCGTTCAGGAACACGTCTGGTGCAGGGAGCCGGGCTCGCACGCTGCAGGTTGAAATGCAGATCTAAATTTAGATTGAAATGCAGGTTGAAATGCAGATTTGAATTCAGGTTGAGATGCAGGTTGAGATGCAGGTTGAGCTCTGGGACAAGAGGCCATGAACTGCCAGTCTTTGAGATGACAAAGGGCACAAAGAGGGGTGGCACCAGCCAGGTGAATTGGGACACAGCAGCAGCCGGGAATTGCTGGGCTTTTGGATAGCAAGGGAGATGAAGACGGTGACTCCAGCGAGGTGCATGGACACAGAGATGGGAACAGCAGCCGAAGACTCGGGAGGAAGAGCAGGACTTGTGTGCTGGTGACTGCGATGGGATGAAGTCCCAGGGGTTCCTTTGCTGGGGTCCCTCCTCGAGGCAGCAGCTCGGGCTGTTCCTGTGTTCCTGCCCAGGAATAAATGGCTTCATGGGATGGGACATCTGGGACTGCCACCTCTGCCATGGGAAACTGCTGTGACTGTGAGTGGGGGGTGTGGGAGCCAAGCGGGGTCCATCAGTCACTGGGGCCAGGGAAGGGACCTGGGCCCAGAAAGTCCCTGAGCCAGGAGTGTGACCGCCAGAGTCCTGGGAATGGGAATCTCCTGACTGGGAGATTCCTTAGCACTGTCACCGTGAAATGGATCTTACCTGGCACTTCACAAAAGGGACAATACAACACTGTTGCTAAAGACCTACACAATAAACCAAGCTGAAAAGGGTGCAGTGTTATTCACTCCAGTCTTTTTAATATATTTGCATAACCAACCATTTGAATGAGCAGAAGTCTGCAGAGCAAAGACCTGATTCCTGGGAAATCCTAAATATATTCTATTCCCACTCATATCCATGAAAGCAAAGCCTGCACTGCATTTAAAGCAACCTGAAAGACTGGTCCCTTAATAAGCATTTATTTGGACAAATGAGTGGTCCATTTCAATGTAATCAAATTAGTTTCTAACTATTACCTGTCCCTTTAAAACTCTTTCCCAGGTTTGTGTGTCTGGGAATTCAAGCTTGGAAAGAGCACAATGAGACTGATTCCAATCTTTAGATTGCAGGCGCGTCTTAGACAGAATATTAATGATGTGTGAGAGGCAATAAAAAAAAAAAAGCAATGTGGTTTTAATTAAATCAGCTGACAAGCCACTGTTCCATCTTGTCTGATTACTGCAGAGTTACTGAACATGACCAAATACAGCATGTAACATGGGAAAACAGTAAATAATCATTGGCAGAGCCCTGAGCTGCTCCTGGCTTCCAGTCAGGGTCAGGAGCTTCTGCAGTGGTCCTTCATAAAACCTCCCTGACTCTGGCCAGCCAGAGCTACATGGGCAACTGGACACCAAATTAGGGTTAGCATAATTTCATCAGTCACATGTTAAAAAAATATAAATCTGTCTGGAGATCCCTTAGCCACAGGTTCACGAGATGAGCAGCTGTCAGCAGAAGAGCCCAGGGACTGCTGTGGCCAGCACAAGGTGTGACATTTCCTTCTGGTACACTGCAGATATTTGTGTGAGGGGTGTCCTGGTCACTGCTCGGGGGACCAAGGAATGCAAGAGTATTTTACTTGTTATTGAGCCTCAATAAAAGTGTTTAGGCACTAAATATATACATATACAGCAACACCTACTACTCTGAAGTGCCTGGAAAATTCAGTTAAATAGAATACAAGTGGTCACAGCTATGGAGAGTCAGAAGGGATGAGTGGGTGGGAGGAAAAGATAAAGAGGCACGCAGTGGTCCCTCCAGAAAAGCAGGATGTGTCCCAGAGTGAGTGCATGTGTGTGTGTGTGTGTGCACAGCTTTTTAAAACACAAGCCAGGGTTTCCCCAGCAAGTCTTGAGTGAGGGCAGAGCCTGAGCCTTTGCAGGTTTTAAAATCCACACAGCCACCTTCCAGCCGGCACTGTGGGCACCACAGCGTGGCAGAACCTGTGACCACGACACTCCCTATTGCTCAAGTGGAGACATAAGGGTGTGGCCTGAGCGAATTGCAGTGAGGAAGGAAGAAGACTGGTGGGAAACACCCATTTTCACACCATATGATGAGATTAATAGCAAAAAAAAATAAAAGCAACATAGATTATCTGTACTTAAGCAAATCTCCACACCCACAGCTAAAACAGGAGTTAGCATCTAGCAAAATCTTTCTGATTGCCTGGGGGTAAAAGTGCACAGAATTAGCACTGATGTGACCACCTGGTGACACTTCCTGACCCTTCTTCTGAGCAAAGATGGTTTGGTGCAGTGAACAAACTCCATATTAATCCATTTGCCCTTGACCTTGATGGGCCACTCCTCCAGCCTGCCCAGGTCCCCCTGGATGGCAGCCCTTCCCTCAGGCCTGTCCGTCACAGCTCAGCTCGCTGTCCTCTGCAAACCTGCTGTGGGAGCACTCCATCCCCCTGGCTGGGCACTGACACTGGTGTTAAAGAGTGTTTGTCCCAGTGCAGAGCCTCGAGGGACAGCACTCCTTACTGGTTTCCATCTTGGCATTGAGCTGTAAGCTGGAACTCTTTGGATGCCGCCATCCAGACAATTCCTTGTCCAGCTAATATTCCATCCATATCTCTCCGATTCTGAGGTAAGGATGTCATGGGGGAGTCTATCAAGGCCTTAAAGGAGCCCAGGTAGGTGACTTCAGTTGGCTCTGTTGTGGAAGATCACTAAATTAGTCAGGCACTTGCTGAGGTCATGCTCACTCTCGCTAATCACCTCCTGACCTTCCCTGTGATTCACCACAACTTCAGGGGGCATCTGTTCCATGGTTTTACTGGGCACTAAGGTGGGGCTGACCGGGCAGCAGTCCCCAGGGTCCTCCTTATTTCCCCTTGCAGAAATCCACGTGATACCAAATGTTCCCCCTTGCTGATGGCTCTAACACAAGCCAAATTTACGGGAAGCTTTGCCAGGGGAGCCCATGTGTGTGTTTTGATCTCCATTTGTACTAACACTGGTGCACTGATGTTCCTCCTGTTAACTTCTGCTAGATGGGCGTGCAGCTGCTGCCCAGGGACACTCGGCGAGGTCACTCCTGCAGCTCCCCTGCTCACACCAGTAAAGCAGTGACAGTGCCAGGAAGGGACACGGCCCATGAAGGGGTCAGCACTGTGCAGCCAGGTCTGCAGTGGTCCCACGTTGTCCTTGGATCCAGAACAGGGGCACAGAGCAGGCAGCCAGGGTCTCTCGAGGCCACAGGAGCAGCAGGGGAAGCTGTCAGGAAGGCAGATTATCAGTGCATCAAAAGACAAGAGTACAGGAGATCAAGTGAAGATGAGCGACTTATTTTCCATAAATTCACATGGCTTTCTGCCTGATCCAATTTCACTGTGGAAGATACATGGTGTCCTCCCTTAGCAGAGACATCAACACCAACCCAAACAAGATTTTCCACATTCCTTTAATAATGCATGGCATCCTGAAGTCTGCTGTCTGCCTGTGATGATGCAAGGTGCTCAGAAGTCATTACAACAAAGCCCAAGGGGATTCTTTTCTCATTTCCATAATTACGCAGTCAGTAATAATATCACGAACCAATCTTATCTCAAAACGTGTACTCCGATCTTTAATGATGATATTTCTTAAGTGATGTGTGGGATTAAAGTCCTGTGTTTGATAAGACTTCAGCAGGGAGGGAGATAAAAAGTTCATCTTTCATCAGCTGGGGGCTTTCATTCCTGACAAAAGGTTACTGTGCCCACAAAACATGATATGGGTGACAGATCACAAATCTGCTGCCCCATCTGAACACTCTCTTCATCTCTGGAGAGTAAAAAGTGAGAAAAGACTCTCCAGACACAGCTGCCCATTTCAGAATTGGGTCTGTCCAGAGGCCCTGGATGTTTTCCATCCATCTGCCTTGCTGTGGTTTCACCAGAGGAGCCTGTGCTGGAAGTCCCTCCAACCTCAGTGGGGCCACGACAGCTAAATTCCCAGCTCATTAGCTCTGGAGAATGAGCAGGATTCTTTTGGTGCCTCGCTTCTGAGTAGCTCAAGAGGTTTTCACTTCTCACTGATGTTTCCAACCTAAGCCATGAAGGGTCTGTGCTCGCAAATACATTTAGGATGTGCTGTATCCCATGGAGCCCGAAATAGCAGGGCTCATTCAGCACTCTTTTGAACCATCTCAACAATGTGTCTAAAAAAACCCCATGGTTTAGGAAGTAAAATGCCACTGAGTGAAGGATCCCAAACATCAAAATTGCATTATTTAGTATTCTGAAGGAGTACATGCCTAAATCAGTGCAGTGGCCAAGGAAAAGCGTGGTGGAGGGCCAGGGTGTAGATCTTTCTGAGGCATCATTTAAAGCTCCAGCAGAGCCCAGCCAGCAGAACCAGACAAGATGGGACTGTGCTACCCCCGTGGTAGGAAAAGATTTGAGTCCCTCTCAGCCTGCCTGAAGAACAACCTCTTTTCTCAGTTAAAGCAACCTCTGATCTAAGTCAAGAGACAGTCAAAGGTAGCTGGAAATACTAGACACTGAAAGAGAGAAAAAAAACTATCTAAGTGATGGTCATTACCCCTTTTCCCACAGTTTCTAACCTCCCGAGGACCTCTGGGCTGGACTGGCGTTGGTGGTGCTGGGGCTGTGCAGGTGCTGCCTCCAGCTCTCTGCCTGTCACACAGCGAACAGGGCCTGCCGGGCAGGAAAGGGTGAAACAGCCAAGAGCATCCTCCCTACAACGAGCTGTTTTGCCAACACTTACTACGCTGTGTTTAGCCCTCATTATGGTTTACAGTGGCTCCCAAACGACTCCTAAAAGTACAATGTCTCTGCTTGGATTCCTGGCTGAACACCCGTCCGTCTCAGGGCTTGGATTCGGCACATGTGGGTTTGTGAGCAGAATTTTAACTCATCTTCATTATGTTGTTTGATCTCCCCCTGGGGCGGGTGGAACTGCGTGCAAGGGACCGCCCGACATCAGCAGTGAGGGGAAGGGGAGTTTTGAACTCTGTAATGTGACTGCTGCTTCTTGTCTCTCCCGTGAGACAGGCAGAGGTTGTTCTTTGTCTAACCAAAGAACCGTAATTGTCAAGAACAATGCCTTGAAGCATTTGCCTGAGACTCACCTCAGCCTTAGAGGGGAACGAGAAATCACATCTCAAAAATACCTGTCGAGTACTACTTATGCATAGTTAAATGCAGCTTTTCTTCTTTCCTGCCACTTGGATGGTCACACCTCTTGTTAGCAGAGCCTGCACACGCCCAGACGGCCCAGGAGCATTGTGCACCTACTTTACTTTCTGATGTAGCTTCAAAGGGAGCAATCACACGTTATAGGTGACCCCCACCAAAAAGGTGCTTTCTCTGCCAAAAGATGAAAGAAATGCTCCATAAAGCACCCCTGAGAGATGGAAATGATGCAGGATAAGCTCAGCACTTGTTGTCTGTGAGTTCTGCGTGTGCAAAGACATCCAGAGTCCCTGGGCAGCAGAGGGGCAGGAACGGGCTCTGCCCACATCTCCCGGCCTCTGCTTTGTCACAGAGCAGGGATCTGCCGAAGGCCAGCCCAGCCCATGGTTCAGTCACCTCTGGCGCCTCGGGTGCTGTGACAGCAGGCGAGGGCAGTGTGTCACCCCTCCGTGCCTCCAGCTTCCCTCTGCCATGGTCCCACGTCCCTCTGCACCTGAGGCTTGGTGACGGGCACGCTTCACCAGTGGGTTCTGAGCTTTGATCCCCCTTATGGAGAGAAGCTCATGCCATCTCTGGCACACGGACAGATCCATCCCATGCCTGGTCACCAAGGCCCTTCAAGGTGTTTGTGGTGGAGGGGCTGGGGTTTAAATCAGCAACTGGAGGGGGAAGGGGGACCACTCATGCACTGCTCCTGTAGCAGAACAATTGCCTGATTCATTGTCCTCACCCCTTTTGTTCCCTTTGCTGAGATTTTTCCCCTTTCTGAAACACTAAACAGCTCATTTCTTCCAATCTAAACAAATGATCCTGCCAGCTCCTGACTTTTTTCCTCCTTTCTGCTTCTAGTGGTTGGTGTTGTAAGTACAAGTTTCCATTTGTTTGATAGCAGGTCAGGAGGCCAAGAAGAGCTGGGGACAGCTCCTGTTACACATCAACACCGTGCCAAGCTCTTCAGTTTGGCTACACCGTGAGTGTCATCACTCCTGGACTCCACCAGCCCCACTGGCCAACTCCCAGGAAGCTGCTGCTGGGGTTGGAGACAGGCAGAGTGCAGCAAGAGGCAAACAAAGTCTCCATCTTCAGAGCCATCCTCCCCTCTTTGTTATCATGTTTTTCCCCACAGAGCAGTCCAGTTAAGCCAGTCCTCCAGATAAGGAAGGCTGTTGCATCAGGAAGGCCAGCAATAAACTTCAGCATCAACCCAGATCTAGTCCAAAGGGCTGCAGCTGACGGGCCACAGTCATTCCTTTCCATGGAAGGGCATCAGGGAGAAGAAGGAAAACCTCTGCAGACACAGACCACTGCAAGGTTATGTACCTGAGGGGTCTGTGCTCAAAACAGGTGAAATTCAATGCACATATGAACCTAATGGAGTCAGGGACTCACCCCAGATCAATTTGGCTTGATCTCTCTTCCCACATGTCTGAATAAGCAGCTGGTAGGTTAATAAAAGACCTAATTTCACTAACCTTACTGGAGCTCTGAATTAGAAACAATTTCCACATGGCAGACAGTTCATTCCATGGAAAACAGGCGTTTGGACACAAACAGAGACAGCCATGATGGAGGTGCCCAGTGACTGTGATCTGTTCTGTGAATGGCATTACTTTGAGGGGGTTCTCAGATCCCTAAGCTTCCCTCTGAGTTTAATGTATGAATGAGCTCAAGGCAACTGGAGCTGCAGCAGGACCTGCACGTTCTGCCTGACTTGGATCTGTGGCTGAGAAGATTGTTGCTTGTTCAGTGACGAATTAAAATGGTAAATTATTGAAAGTATATCAGTAATTATCAGGTGGAGGAAAGCTCCCAAATTGCGCCTTGCCCATGTACCCATTTTGCAGAAATAACATCATTTTCACTGACAACATTTTGCATGAAGCTGAAAATTAAGGTGACAGTGAAACTGTTGAATAAGCATAAAGCCAGCTTATCCCTTCAAGCATAAATAGCTGAAGGAGTGGTTTGTGGCAAGGAATCCCCTGTGACAATCGTGCTCTTTCATGCTCTGGGACGAAGCTGCTCTGTGTGCTCCCCTCTCCACCCCAATTTGGGTGAAATAATTTCTGTGGCCTTCAACAGTGGCTGGTTTGGAGAACCTGGAGCCACAGGTTCCAGCCAGGCTGCTGGAAATAGAGCAGGCTGAGGCTGCACAGCTCCTTCTGGCTGCTCCCGGCACCACCTGGAGCAGGGAGTGAGGGGTTTGAGGGCTGACTGCTCTGTGTGGGAAGGGGATATCCCAGGGGGAATAACGAGGCCAGCAGGGACCGCGGTCTCACTGGCAGGGACCCGGGCCCACAGGACTCAAGCCAGGCTCCAGCCATGTATTCCCTGCAGGAAAGAAAAGCTGAAAACAAAAGGATTCTAAAAGCAGCTGAAAACTCGGAAAAAATGCATACAAAAGAGTCAGGGGAATGGGAAGAATTAAAAGCCCCCCACCCAGGTGCCAGCAACGTGAACAGTGGAAAGGCTGCAGCGCTCAAACGGCTTTGCTTGCATAAAGTGCCTTTTTTTTTTTTTTTTTTTTTAGAGATTTTTGGTTCTGTTTTTCTTCTTTATCTCTCTGCAGCAGTGGCTGCCAGATGACCTCTGGAGCTGCCCCAGCAGGTGATTTACAAACAGCTGTGCCAGTCAGCGCACGGCAGGGGCAGAGGTCAGGGCCGCCCGGCACAGCCGAGGCTGGGATTTAATTAAAGAAAGATGCATTGCACTTTTTATTGATTTGTGTGCATGCACACACCAGCCTCGTCTTCTTTGCTTCTTTCTTTTTTCTTTTGTTTTTCTGGTTTTGTTCCTGCTCTGCGCACCTGGGTGTTCTGTCCTGGCCCCCCGAGGACGCCTCTCCCTGAAATCCCATCCCACACTTCCAGAGGGGCCTGGGGACAGGTGGGGACGAGGCCAGTGGAGGGGGCCAAGCAGCAGGCAGCACACAGCATCCCTGCTGCTCCCTCAGCATCCATGGGGTATTTCAGGGATGCCGGTTTTTCTTTCCCTCTCCTCCTGCAGTAAAACTCTGCCCTTCTTCTATCTTCCAGATGATCCACTGGGAAGGGGGAGGGGAAAAAAGGCATTAAAAGGACAAGTTAGAGTTTTTTCTTTTTGTCTAGGATTGAGGGCTTGTCCACTAAAGACAGTGGGCATTTTTGGAGCAGCAAAATGCACAGTAAAAAGGTAGAGTAGAAGTTCCGTGGCTCTGTATTTACAGACCAGTGCAATTCATTATTTTCACTCACGCACCAATACCCTTTTTTTGCTAACTCAGACTTTTACTATTACTATTATTCTGCTGTTATTTTTATCAGACTTTTAAAAATATAATATTCACATATAAACAAACTTCTGCTCAAACTACAACTAGAAATGAGTGAGTCCTTAAAGACCCGGAGATACAAATGTGGAAATTCAAGTAAGAGCAGGATTAGCACTGAGCAGACAGGCCACAACACTTTTCTTAAGAAATGAATCCCACTGGGAAAGAGCAAAGGATGGGACCCTGTTTTTTGAGGGCTCAGGAGCAGGAATGAGAGACCACTTTTCCCAAACAGCCCAGGGCAGAGGGACACAACCTTCAAGGAATACTACAGGAATTTTGAAGGTAGTATCTGATAAAATTCTTTTTCTATTTGACTTTCTCAACTTGTGGGTTTAAAAAGTGCAGTGCCCACCTTGCCTCACTTCTGCCAGGCTTTGAGGAAAGCTTTGGGTTTGCTGTCCGACCTTTCAGTGATGGGCAATCTGCTGTTCCGGTAGTGAAATTAATCTTTCCCAAAATAAATAAGATTTTGTGACCGAATTTGTCCAAAGGCATTTTTCAGTCACAGAACCTTGCAGGGAGCAGTCAGATAAATTAAATAATCTTGCTTCTTTTCAAAAGTCCCTGCCCTTACAGACATTTCTACCAAAACACTTTGCAGTCTTCCCCTGGGTGAAACACAGGGAGCTCCTGATGGCTCTCAGTGTAAGGCAGGTTTTCTAGATCTCCTGCTGAGCTTTTTTCTGAACTCTTTCCTATTTTCCAAGATTATTTCTTTGCTGTGTTGGTCTCTCCCAAGACATAGTGGTTGTCATTGGCCTGGCAATTCCTGTGACAGGTGAGGTTTCTACGGGCCGAGATGCTTCAGGCACAGCTGCCAAATTTCCCTTAAAAGAGTTCTCTGCAGCTCACCGGGTATCCAGCTGTGCTGCATCCAAGTCCTGCTGGGTTCTGAAAAGGCAGGAAGGGGCAGCCACCTTGACCAAAGACAAAGGAGGTCTCAGAGTAGTCAAGGATCTCACTCTGGTTTCCACCTTTATGTTTTTATACCCACACATTGACAGCAGCCATTGTCCATAGGGCAGAATTCTGCAGGCCTAACTTGAGGCAAACTCTTTCCAAAAATGGATGTTTTTGGTGTAACAGACCGGCCTGGAATGTCTAGATCTAAACTAATTACACATCCATCACAGACTTCCCGTCATCCCACCCAAACTGGGATGCCTGTGTTTGGCTCAGCCTTTCCACATGACCCGGGCATCTTGGTCCAGCTCCCTTTAAAATGCGTGGGGAATAAATAATAATAAACATCCAGCATCACTCTGTGGCTTTGAAAATCCCCCTGCACTCTCCAACGCTCAGTTCCCATCTGCAAAACAGGAATAACAGCAATTCCTGCCCCATATCTGCTTTATCAGCCTTGTCTGTGCAGACCACAAATTCTCTGAGACATGAACTGGCTGCTACTAAATATAGGTACAATGTCTAGCACGGTTTTTATTAGAGCCCCTAGGCACTACAGCTCCATAAATATCCATGTTGACTTTTTCCAGATTAAGAACACATCAATGGGAGCTTTGCTGGAGTAAGAACTGCAGGGTCTGGCACCAGTGCTCTTAAACCCTAATAGGAGTGAGAGAGTCTGAAGCCTCTTCCAGGCTCATTCACTGGTATCAATGCTTTTAATACCAAGTCAGCTGTTGTGACATAAAGGGTATGTTTCTCTTGGTGCTGTTCCTTGGAACTGAAGAGCCCTCCTGAAGTTTTAATTTTCTTTACTGAAAAGCCCTGCTATGATAAATCATCAACTCACCAAATTTACAGGAGGCACAGCACTTGGTATGTCACGTCTCTGAGCCCAGCCTACTGATTCCCTTTTGTTCTTCTGCCTTGTAGCGCTCTTGATTTCAGCAACTGTCCATCATTTTCATGTGGCTTGCTGGCTAGAATGCCCCCTACTACTGCAATAATCATTGCCCTGCTAGAGGGTTTATTGCTGACTGAATGGCTGCACAGGCTGGTAAAATGGCCTGAGCTGGATGGATTTTCCCTCGAGTCTCTGGGGCCTCACAATTCTTGAAAGAACGTAAAGAAAAAAAAAAAAAGAAAAGAAAAAAAAAGAAAAAAAGAAAAACAAGAAGCTTAGTTCTGGGGAAAGGTCAAAGTCAAGTTTTTCTGCAACAGCAGATTCCTTTGGTGCCTGTAACACCGAGCACTCACCAAACCACCTTCAGTACTCGGGGAGCAGCTGCGAACTTGCCCTGAGCTGAGAACTGAGCCAGGCAACCTTTGGCAGCCCACTGTGCATCTGTGCAGCAAGAGACTGCTGCCTGAATTGTGTGTGCTCATCCTCTACAAAACATCCCCCTGGATGGGGTCCCAGCACGCTGGGGACCGCCTGGTGGTTGGGGGTGTTTGGGAGCTGGGGTTTGTGGTGGGTGCACTGTAAAAAAACCAAACAAGAAAACACAAACAAACCACACACACCCATACAAAAACCAGTGACCAGTACAAGACAATACACAGACGTGTAAATAACTCTGGGTAGGTTTCCAAAACACAGGCTCCATCTAACTTTTATCAGTGGTTTGTTTTCCCTCTGGCTAAGATTCTCAAAAGTGGGTGCCTAAAATTAGTCTCTCCTGGGTAAAAGCTTCAAAAGCATCTTAATAACACAGGAATCCAAGTGCCTCGTATAGCACTTCTTAAAGGCTCTGGAAAGCCTCAGCCCTCCATCCACGTTTTCAGTGATATGATTTTTAAATGCCCAGAGCTCCCAGAAGCTGCTGTGGCAGCCGAGGGTGGGGATTCCTCCGAGGAGCCCGAGGAAGTGGGGCGTCCATCCCACTTTGTCTCCTGGCCTGATCCTCCTCAAAGAATCACCCCTAATATGGATTCCCACATTCAACGTGACTCTAAACTGATTTTTTTAAAGCCTAGGGTCAGTTCCTATGCCACGGATAGCACATTTGTAGTTGTGAATCAGACCACAAATGCTGTTGGTTTTGGGGAAGATTTCGCAGCGCTGTCATTCCCATGCCCACAGCTCATCATTGCTGTCAGATGTGCTAGCTCCAGGCCACAGGGGGTATAAAGGGCACCAAATAAACAAGCACAATTTCTTCTCTCATGCAAATTTTATTACAGCTGTAGTGGGGGGCTGTAAAAGATTTCTGTGTTTAGCTGCTTCTTACAGAAAGAGGATTTTTTTCTATAGTATTAAAACAAAAACAAAGAAAACAAACACCAAATTTCACCCTGGAAGAAAGGCCAAAGGACTCCTGGCACAACTATTTCAGAGCAAGATGTTCCACTCTCCTAATTCTGCAAGAGCTCCCTGTGGAAAACATGGAACAAAAAGCAGTTTTTCCTTGCAGGAGAATTTCACTTGCTGAGCAGGCCAGCATGGGCAGCAGAAATCAATTAGCAAGGAACACCAAGGGCTATTTGGTGTAACTCTGGATGTGTCTGCGCCTGGAGCAGGATGCTGATCTCTAGGCTCTGATGGCAGCTGGGGGAGCATCCCATCATAGGATACTTCAGAAACAGAGCAAGCAGCCTTGGCCATTCCTGGCTGTCTCTCTCCCCAGGACAGAGGGACACAGCTGAGGGAAAACCAGGCCGAGGACTGGAAAGGACCAACACAGAATCCCTGGCAGATGCCGAGGGAGAAGTGTCTTCAGAAGGTCTCCCCAGCCATGCTCCCAAATCACTGCTGGTCATGGGAAGGGAAACAGTAAAAACCAGCGAGGGCAAACATTAATTCAGTGCAAAACCTCTTCATTTCAGCTAAGAGCATTTTACTCACTGAATTCAGCCTTGCTCTTGTTTCCGTATAGGTCACCTAGAGGTTATGGCTTCCTAATCTTGTGTATTGATCTCGTGTCTGAGCTGTTTTCAGGATATATCACATGTCTCTGCTCTGCTTGTCAAGCGTTTGTTATGATATCAAAATTCATGCAAAGCCAGTCAGCTTCACTACATGCAGGGTCACACAGGGTATCATCTGAACGCTCCAAATGAGGTTTCCTGATTACACAGAAATCTTTATTCACAAGGTGGAAATACTCCATGCAAGCAGCCTCTATTGTTAACATTTTCTTTTGCTATTAATATTATTGCCAGCGAGCTGTTCACTGTGGAGCAAGCACAATGAAGAAGAGGCACTGAAAGGTCAGAAGGAATCAATATTAATGAAAAGTAAACACACAAGTCAGGGAGGAATCACAAACCCAGCTTGAAGATAATTTAGTTTTTTATTCCAGCAAATATGCATGGTGGCTTTTGCATTGTGCTCACGAAGTTCTTGTTTGGAAGTGTTGTTGGGAACTTTTGAATTCGCCTGCAGTTTCTAAACTGCTGCAGTGTCAGTCAAGCATTTCTTGTTCAACCAGGGCCCCAGTGCAGTCCTACCTCAGGAATATGGCAGATTTTCCTTTGGTGTCCAGGGAGGAGCTCCTAAAAACCTTGAGGAGCTTAGAAAAGACCCCAGCCATGTTTCCAGCAGCACCATAAACTCTTTTCTGAGCTCTCCCTCTGCTTGGATGTGGAGAGAATCATCCACGTAGGGATGTGCTTCGTGCTAAATATGGAGCAGCAATCAGCATCAGTGGAGAGCTCATATTTGGCGTGTTTACACGAGCATTTGTTCCTCCTTTGTCTTCAGGCAGCAGCTACTACATCATGTATTTGGTATGATTAATTGTGGGAATGCTGCTCATCCCAGCCTAGCATGATATCTCCCATTACAGGACATCTTTCTCTCATTTGTGAGGGGAGAAGTGATTTTTGTATCTTGACATGTTTATCATTGCTAGGGCGAGCTGGTTATCTTCTGTGGGCCTGCTCCCTGCTTCTCAGGGCTGACAGGTTATGGTTTCACATTAAAATCACACATGCCTTGTTGTTGCAGCTGCATCTTGAAAGGAAAGCAAACAGAGCCCTCTGCACCACGCCAGAGCTGTAAGATGATGTTTTGTTCAGCGAGCCAGTGGTTTGCAAGGGTGTTGTGGGCTATTAGCCTTTACACACTTGTTTGGTGGTTGATTTTCCCTGTATTTTTTTAAATCTCAAAACGAAACACACACTTCCATAGCCTTGAACAAGCTTCAACAGATCACAAACCTCTCCCCCGTGGGTGGGATTTGCCTCACCTATTTTGAGCCATCTATTTAAAAGCTGGGCATCTGCTCTAAGTCAAGCACTCAGGCACCAGCGACAGACAGATGCTTCTTGAGAGATGACTTATCCCACCTGGTTTCAACTTAAAATTTCAGATATGAGGAAAGTCCAAGGATTCAATATTTTTTAGTTAAAAAAAAAAAAAAAGGCTTTATGTATCTCTGTAGCTCTGCTTCGGAGGTTGCAAAACTTTTATCTTTAGAAAATTTTCAACAAAATTAAAATCCGAGCTAACGAAAATCTGCTCAGCAACTCTCATGGCAACCTAAAAGTCTGTTTGTTCCAGGAGTATAAAACTTAGTGTTTCAAAGAAAAGTGAAGAATCAGAGATTTGGGAAGACACAGAAGGCCAACATTACAGCCTGAGAAAAGTTTCACCAGTGTTCAAGGGGGCTCCTGGTGTCCTGATAATTTTGCTGTTTGCTGTAGATGTTCTATTGTCTCTGAGAAGAAGAAGTGTCCCTTGACACTCACTCAAATCAGATACAAACATGGGAATGGTTTCTTCCAGAGGTGCTTGAACAGGAGATCAGCTCCACACAGAGATCGAGGGGTCCAAGTTCTTATTTGTGTTGTTATTTGCACACCAGCATTTTCTCTCACCCTTCTCATTCCTCAGCTGCTTTTATTGGTGAAGGCAGAGCTGTAGAGATGAACATTCAGTTCAGTAAGTGCTGAATTCCTCAGTCTAGAAGCCATATGCTGTAAGCCAGGGCAATGAAAACCGCTTTCCATCTCTGCAAGGCACAACCTTCTGGAAACACGGCCTTGTGTTTTCCATTAGAGTTATTGGTATGATAATTACTTGGTTATTAACACTTCGTGCAAACTCTTGCAAACAGTTTCAGCTCCAGTGCTGCGGCTTTGTTTCTGCTGCTGTGGGAATGGGAGGGGAGAATTGGTCATCCTTCTCTTCAGAAAATGGACCTGCATAAATTATATCCCAGTATATAATTATTTGTTGAACAACCCATGGGGGAGTTGGAAGACCAAGTCCCTAATTTTTCATTAACCTGCACTTGCGACTGGTAAGTGTGCAGTTTCTTGAGTTAATGATTTTTGTGTAGACACAGAAAGGCAGCACACACACACACGCACACAGGACTAATGTTCTGGGCAATATTGATAAGTTGTCTCTTCCATAGCTTACAATTAAGGGTTATCATTAAGGGACCTGGAGAACTTCCTGAAAGGACTAATTAGTGTTTTAATTGGTTCTCTCACCATCATATTTTTGTTTACCCATACCCAGAGGATCTCCAGCTGTGTTTAACAGTTTTCCAATTAATAACGCGTTTGAACTTAATGGCCCAGTTTGTCTGACTCAGCCATTTTTCCGCCTGGTTTCTTTAGCTGATGTTCAGCGTGTAATTTCCACACATTTCTCAGCAGCTGGAATCCACTGAATGCCGCCCCTGTCCCTGAGCAAAGGCTGCCTGGTACCCTCCATGTCCTCTGTGGGAGCCCTTGCAGCCCTCCCGTGGCAGATGGAGAGATGCCTCTGGAAAGCTCCACGGCTGCATTTGGGGTTTCTCTCAAAGCTTCGTGGCCAGCCCCTTCCAGTCCTCCCCTTTCCTGTAGGTTTTTGGTTGGGGTTTTCTTTGCAGCAATGACTCAGCTGTTTATTTTCCTCTTCTTGCTTCTTCTTTCGTTCTGTGACCGAGCCTTTTTCACCCGCTGGGCACTGAGGGGAAGGTGAGGGACTCCTTCTTCTTGTGCAAGCAGGAGAGGCCAGGGAATGACTGAGAATATTAGAGAGAGAAAGGTGAAAAAATAGCCTGTACCCCCAGGCTTCTTCCTTCTAGCCCTCAGAAGAGTCCTTTAGGAGAGTTCATCTCACAGGCCTTGCTGGAATGGCTTCTCATCCAGTGTGCCCTGTGCACCACCTGTTCTCAGCTGGTGGTGGAAGGAAAAACCAAAAATATCATGAAAGAGGCAAGTCTCATGGCGGAAACTAGAAATGCAACCCAAACTAGAAGATCAAGCCACTCAGATACACTCCTGGACCTCCTGAGCCAACCCTGCTGACAAACCAGTCCTTCCCCACTTAACAGGAAGAAGCTGCTGGGGATCTTTTACCAACCATTTTGCATGTCCTGAGGAGATGAAGGCTACCCCAGCCTGAAATAAGGAGTGTCCTAAAGCAAAATAATGCATGGGAACATGAACCACAGAAGAAAAAAAAAATTGCAGTGAGCACAGTGGCCCCAGCACACCTGTTTCAACTTCCACTGGAGTAGAACAGCAAAGAGATGAGCTCTGCAAATCCCTGCACAAAAGCTGCTCTGTCCAGTTCCATCACCTGGATCAAAATAAGGAGTGAGGGAGCCTTGCAGTGAGCAGCAGGCGGATGGGCAGGTCTCAGCTTCCAGCCTGCTGCCAGCCCAGCAAGGCACCCTGAAGAGACACCCTGTTTGCTTCTGCCCACAGCAGCTCCTGGCACGCCTAAGAAAAGAAGATGCTTTAACACAGCAGCAACAGTAGCACTAAAAGGAACTCTTGTGCATTAAATCATCAGGAAAAAAACAATTATTATCCTTTTCTTCTTTGTGTTCTTTTTGTTTTCCTGCCAAATACCGGAGAGAACAAAATAGGAGGGTTTTTGCTGTGCAAGGCAAGCTTGTAAAATCAGAGGGAAAACAAATCCTGAGCAAATAACTCAAAGCAAATAGCTGGAGGAAGTGAGGATGGGGAGGAGGCAGCGGGAAGAGCAGCTGATGCATTCTCAGTGTTTGCTGTATAAAGCCTTGAAGTAGAAAGATAAATGATGAATGGACAACTCCATAATCAGGAAATGCCCTGTGTTGTTTGGTGAGCAACAAAATGTTTAAAGCTACATCCTGAGCCTAAAACTGCCCCCAGCAACCCACAGTGCAACTCCAGACACTCTGGGGGCTCTCACACGAAACATCCATGGGACTGGACATGGCTGGAGAGGAGAACTTGTGCTTGGAGCTACAATTCGGGATCTGATGGTATAGACTTGTGAGACAGAGAAGCATCTGCACCCACACAGCCAGAAGAGTCACCTGTGGGCCCAGAGAGCCTCCTGAATCACCAGGATTATGTGATGCCACCAGGTTTTGAGCAGTAAAGCTGAGGGCTTCTCTGCAGGCCTGGGGCTGTGGTAAGGGTGATGGAAGGAAAGCGGCAAGCAGCCCTTTTGGCATCAGTGCCCCGTCCCCCGTGGCCAGGACAGTGCCCTGGGCACTTCCCTGGCCCTCAGCACCATGCTGGGAGTGTAGGCATGCTTTGTTTTCCATCCCTGCACACATTCCTCTGCAAGAACCACTCCCTGAGGCTGAGCCAAGCCAGCAGCTCTTGTTCTTGGACTCTCCCACCATATTGGACTCTTTATCAGGGTATAGCTTTCTCTCCGTAGTTACTCTTAATTTGAAAACTGAGCTCCAATCCCCACCTATTGGCACACTAAGGAACCTTTCTCTTTCTCCTTAACCCTGCTGTGACCACAGCAGCTCTTACAACACTGAAGTACCTTCACGTACACACCGTGGAAGTCAGTCTTCCCCCTCCTTCCTTAAAAAAAAGTGTTTTCCCATGCCGCAAACTGAAAATCCTGCCTGTTTAAAACACAAAACAGCAGCAAACTGAAAGAGACCTGGAGAGGCCACTGCCTGCCCTAATAGGATTAAGGGCTATATCTCAGGCACTGCTTTTGGAATCAGCTGTTGCTTATCTGAGCTTCTCTGTAGAAGCTACAATCTCTTTGTACCAGACTCCGTTACTGGGCTACCTAACAAATGCTCTTTTTTTTGGCTGAGTCTACAAAGCCCATACATAAAACCTGAGTTTCTTGTCACTGAATAGCCAAAATGCAGGTGCTTTAAGTGGTGAAATAACTGCAGCCCTCCTTGCCCAGACTTTGCTGGGGAGGCTGTCTCCGAGAGCAGATTGCACTTTCTCCCAGCCCCTCCACACCACGCACCGAAGATTACTTGTTTTTACCACAATTAAGTCTGTGAACTATTTTGAAATCCCACACCGAGCCAGCCCAGTACAGCAGGCATTGTGCACACATGCTTCCACATGCCTCCTGTTTACTACCAGGCACAACCACGTCAACCTGCTCCCTCACGGCCTCCTGACACATCTCCTGTTTTGCACCTTCAGAAAAGGACAGTTCTCACAGAAAATTAGCACGTGGGCTGCAAAAAATGTGGATAGAAACGACTTCTTGGTGCCCTCCTCTCTTGCTCTCCCAGAGCAGGACTTCTCCTGCACCTAATAAAACATTCAGACAGCTAATGATCTTCCTCTCATCCCTGCAATCAACGCATTTTGCCCTTCTGGGAGGCTGCTGGTTTGCAGGAGGAGCAGTGGAGAGGAGCACTGGAAACATCCCTGTCTCTTCTCCCACCCAGAGCTGAGCATGATCCTGTTTTACAGCCCAGACCCAGTGCAGGCCAGGAGAAGAGATAAGGATAAGAAAGTGCCAAGTTTTTCAGTCCCCCTTTTCTCTTCCTGCACTCCATGCTTAACCTAATTTTACAAACTGAGCTGGGTGGCTTTCATGGGCAAAAGCTGCCTGCGCAATGATTTCTATTCCACTCACTCCCAGCCCTTTTCTTCCACAATTGAGAGCTGATAACCATCACTTGCAATTCAATAGGTTTCATATCATCCCCAGGAAATAATTGAACCCTTTGTGGCTTTCAGAGCCACATTTTGGTATTTTCCCTCGCATCAAAAAACTGCTGAATTCTGTTTGAATGGAAGAGATGGCCAGTCTGCATTATCTGGGGGAAGAGAAAGCCAAGAAGAAGACAAGTCAGCTGCCTGCAAATAAACAGGGTAAGCAGGGCAGAACCAGCAGCTCCCAACAGGAAGGACCAGTTCTTTCACCATGTGTTAACCCTCTTTGCCTCACCCTAAAAAAATAGATGCACTGGGAGTCTGAGCCAAAATCTGTTATTTAAATGGGACCAGTGCCCCGCTCCACCTGGTTCCAAAATAACCTGACATGTTTCTGTTCTGGCATGGGTTTCCCCCTGCCCCCTATTCCTACAGAGCATCACCACCATCACACTCCTGCAAAATAAGTCTTATCAGGTGGTGTGGCTATCCCAGATGACATGCCTTTTGGAAGGAAGGAACTGGCCAGGCTTACCACAGCCCATGCCCAAAGTAAAATCAACTTTTTATATTGTGCACTTGTCTGGTGGTCTCCAGTGACAGCTTGTTGGGTACAGAGAACCCTGGATACAGTCAGCCTGAAATTGGAGCCCTACCCTGCAAAATGTTGTTGTGAGCAGACACAGCTCCTCACTGGAGGTGAAATCCCTTCCTCTGGGCAGTCTGGTGGGACCCAGTTCTAATGGGACAGCCCCAGCGTGGCTGTGTAGCATTACAGCCACTGCTAAACCTCCCAAACCTTTCCTATGGAGGGATTCAAAGACATTCCTGCAGGGTTTCCACAGGCCACATCCTCCTGCCTGCCTGCCCCTGGTTCCGTGCCCTGTCTCCTCGCTTTGGTGCCCACAGACTTCTGCTGGAAGCGTTGGTGAGAGCAATGTGCAAACAAATGTGGAAAATAATCTCTAATGCTGCAGGGGCAGAGGCCAGCGGAAACCAGAGGATGTTTTTCTGGCGAAACAGCAGCAATAAGGGCTGCTCTCTAAATAAATAATGTCTCACTGCGTACAGGCTTAGCATTAGCAAAGAGGCCTTCAGCTGAAGGCTCTAGCTGGTGTTTCTTACCCCTCTTCAGGGAGGCACTGGTGCACAGGCCCCTCTCACTGAGCCACACATCCAGCTGGGCACAGTCACCAAAGTTCACTCAACTGGAAAAATTTTAGGGGTCCTCATCTTTCCTGTTCTCTCTCTAAAAAAGCTCCACCTGGCTATGAAGTAATTAAATGCTGTCACCTCCAAGGTACACAGGAGAGAAGAGTCCCTCAGGAGGGTGACAGCTGAGATCCCCCTCACTGAGAATTCAGGAGAACCACGGAGCTGTGAGCCTGGCATGACTCTCCTCAGGAACAAAACCTTACATAAGCCTGACTTCCAGACCATTTCCTTGGATTACACTCGCAGGGAACAGTCCACAGGGAGGATCAACAGCGTCCTGCCCACTCCCTGAGCACCCTGTGCCCCTCGGGCAGCCCGAAGCCTGCCTGCACAAGGACATCACACCCTGCAGGCTTCTCCCTGTGCTCCAGCCCCTCAGCTCTGCCCAGAGCTTCCCTAGGAGGCACAGGGGCTGCTCAGGGGCTGCCACACCTTGCCCAGAAATGTTGTGACAGTTGCCTCAGGGTTACCACTGCACATCACACACGCTGGGGCTGGAGAGGCAGAGAAAGCCAAGATCAGCAGCCCATTTGTTGCCTGCCCTGATAGACATCCTATTGATAGCTCCATCTCACACTGGCAAAGCCCTTTGTACCACTCTGGGACAGCTGCTCCGATGCCAAGAATTCCTCACAGGCTGGCCAGCCCTCGTGGTGCTACCAGGGAAGCTCCAGTTTCAGCAAAGAATTTGATGATTGTCTGGCAAGTGTATAAATCATAAAAGTAGCTTTGTTCTGCAACACTTCAAACCTTTTGAGCTCTCTCGTATGGCTGCAGTTCGCTGGCACTTGCTGTTCAATTTATATAAGCTAAGCTGTGCAAATTCATCCCTTTCCAGCCTGTAGGCAGCCTGTCACACCACACAGGGATGCTGCCCCGCTATTCTGAGCTGCATTTTGCTGACAGCAGGGCCTTTTTTTTTTTTTTTTTTATTTGAAAAGGTGCAGCCTTTTTTCGGCATTTAATTTCACAGGAAACCCAGCGGAATCCGGGCTTTTAAACCAAATTCCCTCCCATAAAATCAGGAGGCGGTGTCCAGGCGAGCCCTGTGCCCAGGAAAGGAGAGCAAAGCTCTCAGTTTTGCCCAAAACAACTGCAACCCAGAGCAAATTGCTTTACCCTGGAAGATGGGGAGGATGCAAGGTAGACGGGGGGACCCGGAATTTTCCAACCCACGTGTTAAAAAATGGGTGTAAATAAAGAGGATTTCGGACACTTCATGCTGGATTCCCACCAATCCGTAGGCAAAGTGCAGCTGTCCAAAAGGTCCCTGCAAAAGTGCACCGTGTGGGTGCAGGAAAAGCCCCCATTCGTTGCCCCTGGCAGGGAGGGCACTGCCAGACCCACAGCTTTTGGGGCTGCGGGTGCCTCCAGCAGAGAGGGAACGGGGGCAGAGGTCCCACCCTTCGTCCCACCCCACAGCCAGGTGGGAAAGCAGCGTTCCGTGGGCAGGGAATGGGTGTATCCCACGAGGGCTGGGCCGGGGTTTATCTGCCGTGGATCTCCAGCAAGCCTTTGATGTCGGTGGGTCTGACGGGAGGCTGGTGCAGGAGCGCTGTGATTATGAGGGGAAGCCAGTGGAACCTGCTCAGACACTCGGCTCGTTTGAAAACCGGGATTTTATGGGGCTGCTGAGCAAGGAGAGCATCTGTGCAGCGCTACGTGGGGCTGTGCAGGTACCCAAGCCAGAGGCAGCTAATAAATGAGTGAGGAAGAACTGGAAAGAAAAAAGCTTCAGTTTTCAGCAAGACCTCCAAATTTCTTCCCAATGCAAAGCACTGAGTTCTGTGAATGGTGAGAGTGCTCAGCCAGTCAAGCCTTTTCCTGTTCTTAAAAAAAAACCAAACACCTAAATATATACGGGGTGTCAGAATGAGGGCTGCATAAAATAAATGGCCAGACCAAGACCCCCAGGCACCCCCCTGCTCGGCTCTCTGGCAGCTGGGAAGGATCCCAGCAGGACATGCGTTGAAGATGGCCATGATTCCCTTTGCAAGTGATGTTTAAGTGCCCTGTGGGCTTTCCTGGGGAAGGACAACTCTATGAAGTCCCACCCAACATCCTAAAGGTCAAGGGAATCTGTGGGTTGGAGTGAAATGGAAAAGGAGTATCATTTGGGATAGCAGATGGAAAAATTTGGGTGGGGAAGAGTGATATTTCAAAGCTCAAGCTATGTATCTGCATTTCTAGATGGTCTCTATGGGTGAATGGATTTTCAAAAGCCTCTTTAGGCTCTGGGACACACAAACATGCAGTGCACGCACCCCCATCCATCCTTTGCCCCTTTGGTAAGCACAGAATTTAGAAGGTTTCATTTCACCTCCCTCCCTCCATCCAGAGTCTCCCAAACCAGACAGACCATTAAATCCACTACTGAGTGCAAAGATGCACTGGTACTAAGAGTTTCCTAATTACAAATATCAGCAGGCACAGGCTGTTTTACACCTACCTAGGAGAAAGGGTTTTCCCTCATTTATCCAGTGTGAGCAGTAACACCACTGAAACCAGTCCAGTAACATCCTGGAGTAAATGAGATCCAAAGGAGCTTGGGATTTCTAAAGGGGCAGTTTAGGGACACAGAAAAGCTCTAAAGCTAAGGAAAAGCTTAATGGGGAAGGGAGGGGAGGGTGGAAAAAAAGCACCTACCTGCAGGCCATAAGAAATATTTCCCACAGGAAATTAAAACTCGTAAGTCATGCATGCCCACCTAAGCCCATGCCAGGAAGGAGAAATAAAAGGCTGGGGAAGGGGAGGGAAGCAGGGAGGGGAAGCAGCTGTAGCAGGAACAGTGTTCAATAACCAATGGCTGGGACTAAGGTTTCCAAGCCTCGGGACATTAGCTGATATGGAAAGGGATGGGAAGACAGCCCTGTGGCAAGGCTTTGGCTGCTGGGGCTTGTGCCAGCACTGTGGACCTGTGCAAACCCTCTGCTGGGAAAGGTTGGAGGAAGAAGCAGAGGGTTTTTAGTAGTTTGCTCCATTTTTTATTAACTTTTTTAACACCTCCCTGAAAGCCTCCCATTCCTCACCAACACCACAGCTCTCGGGACGAGGGCTTCAGCGCAGAGTTCTGTCCCAAGCTGACAGAAGGCAGAAATGCCTTTGCCCAGCTGCTGCTGCTTCTCCACGGGGGGAAAACCAAGCCTTGCAAGAAGCAGCCCTGTTAGGACGAGTGGTCTGCACCTCTTTCATCCATCTTTTGGGAGGCAGCCCTGGAGTGGGGAGATGGATGTTCTCCCTGAGTGGCCCAGCCCAGCCAAGCCTGATTGCCCTGTCTGGGCACCATTTTTCTCTGTTGCCTTTGAAATCTTAGAGTCTGCAGAGGATATTTCCGGGCTCTCTTGTTACTGGCTGTATTTTTGTCCCAAATATCAGGGAAGCTCTCAGAGAAGGGCCACAGTGCAGTGGAGAGGAACAGGAGAGGTACCAACATGGCAGTTGTAAGGAAGGAGGGAAAACTGCAGCAGTTGCTTCAGGGTTTTCTATTTTTCTTACTGTCTGGTCATTTCATTAACCTCCTGTTCACTTTCTATTTTTTCCATGTATTTTCTCTCTGTGATTGTTTGGGTTTTTTTCCCTCCCAGACTTCCTCATCCTCACAGCCCACCTGCTCCCCTCATCCAGAGGGAAGGGAAGGGAAGG
>WBMZ01006462.1:0-12407 GCA_013400975.1 Atrichornis clamosus
TTCTCCTCCTCCTCCTGCCCTCCCTGCTCTCCAGAGGGAAATAACCCCTGGGGGGCTCCTGGAAAGACTCGCTGCTCGTATTTCCTGAAGGTCCCTTTCCCAGTGGGAAGGATTCCCAGTGGAATAGCACAGTTCCATCATTTCCAGGTACAGGGAAGCCCCTTTGGCTGCTCCTGGTGTTCTCACAGTGAAGTTCAAATGGGTGCAGGGATTTTTTCACATCCTGGGATTGAAGGCTTCGTCCTCCTGTTCCAGAGGGATTCTGTTCTCCTGGATGTGTCACCCTGGCAGTGCTGATGGGAATTCCTGAGTGCTGTCTGTGCTTCCTCATCCCTTATCCACGAGGGCCTGGAGTGCCAGGACCGGGGATGGCTTTGAGCTGAGAGAGGGGAGTTTTAGATGGGATCCTGGGAAGGAATCCCTGGCGGTGAGGCCGGGGAGGCCCTGGGATGGATCCCTGGCAGTGTCCAAGGCCAGGCTGGCCGGGGCTTGGAGCAGCCTGGGATCCTGGGAGGTGTCCCTGCCCGTGTCTTCCCCTGAGGAAAGACAGACACGGGAGTGAATGTCCCCAGAGGCCCCACACCGGAGAGATTCCCATTCCCATCCTGTGTCCGTGCTGTCTTCACTGCCCTGGGAAAAGCGGTTTTGTTGGATGAGGGTGCACAGAGCCTCCTGGGGCCCACGGGGCCAACCCCCCTTGGAGCTGCCTCCCCTGGGAGCCGTGCTGATCCCTGGGGAATCCTGTCGTTCCAGAGCTGCCCGAGGACTGCAGGGGGAGGTGGGAGAGTTTCGTGGAGGAGACGCTGACGGAGACGAACCGGAGGAACACGGTGGATTTGGTGAGCTGGGGGCTCCTTCGGCTCCTGGACTTCCCTGGAAAAGGGCATTTTCCTGGGTTTTTCCTCATTTTCCTCGTTTTCCTGAAGAACACTTCCATGGGCAGGGTGTAGAAGACATAATTCCATAATAATCCTTCAAGCAGAGCTGATCCGAGGGCATAAACTGGTCCCTGTTATTCCTTGGGCCAGTTCCAGCCTCGGGAGGGTTTGGGCTTGGATTGAAGAAAAACATGGGAGCTTTTCCAGCTTTTCCTTGTTCCCTTACTGGTCTGTGTTCTCCAGGTGAACACCCACCACCTGCACTCCTCCAGTGAGGATGAAGACATTGAAAGTGCTTTTCCCAATGAACTCACTCTCCAACAGGTCAGTTGGGAACACTCCGCACTATTCCCGGGAAATTCACTGCTCTCTCTGCCTCTGCTCCATCCCAGCGTGGGGCACATTCCTAAACTCTGCTCCCAGTCCGTGTGTTCAGCAATTTGGGCTTTCCCAGTGTGGTTCCATGGTCTGGGATCCACCTGGGAGCAGAGCTGGAGGAACCAGAGCAGGAATCCCAGAGCTCTGTGCGATCCTGCTTTGGGAAAGGATGGAAACTGAGGATTTCTCCCACTTCCCTGTGGTTTCCTGGCTTTCCTGGAAGAGGTCTCAGTGCAGCTCCATGGAAGGTCTCTGGACACGCTGATGGTGGGTTTTTTGGGATCCCTTTCCAGGCCTTCTCCGAGTACCAGATCCAGCAGATGACTGCCAATTTCGTGGATCAGTTCGGCTTCAACGACGAGGAATTTGCAGACCAGGACGACAACATCAAGTGAGTCCCTGGATACGGGGCACTGCAAGCCTCTTTCCATCTCATCTTCCCTCTGGATCAGCTTCTGGAATGAGCCTTCCTGTCCCTCCGGGCTTTGAAACCAGTTCTGTGTTTTACAGGAGCCCAGCCCTGATCTCCAGAGCCACTGGGAGAAGCACGGAAAATTATTCCTTCATTTGAAAGAGGAATATTTGAAATAAACCAGGCAATTTTTGTCCAGTCCTGCTCTGGAATGGGGTGGAAAGCAAAGCATTGGAGCAGATTCTGGGCAGTTAAACAGATCTTCTCCAAGGAATTCAGTCCTTGAAATTGAAATTAGGAGTGCAAGGACAGTGCTCTGGTGAAATCCATGGAAAAATCCGGCCATTTTCCCTCTCCTGAGGAAGGGAACAGAGCTAATCAGGAGGAGTGGAGTTCAGGCAGGCAGGAGAGGGGATTTAGTGTTACACGGCGTGCTGAGTTCCCAGCTCGGAATTCCTGCCTTTAGAGAATTCCTTGGATCCCGTTAAAGCTGCAGCTCATCCTCTCTCCTTAAAAATGTCCCTGGCTCTGGGATTATCCCCTTGGCCATCCGTGCTCTGGAACTGGGAGCACTTTGTTACGGACAGAGGGGGGCTCCAGGGCATCCCCGTGTTCCTGTTACTCAGCTCCATCACAGGAATTCCTGGTGATCCAAGGCAGCACCTCTGCCCTTCCCAGCCAGGGATTTTCCTGAGCCTTGTGGGTGTCAGAGCCTTAAACAGGCCACGAAATTCCAGATCAGAATCAGAATTTAATTGAACAGAAATTACTGAGCTCTGCACATTAAAACAAATAAAATAGAACTTTAAAAAACAAATTTAAAAAAATCTAAATTCAGTTAAATGAAAGTAATAAAGCAGACCTTTCCCTGCGGGCAGAGGTGGCCCCGTGCGTGAGTGAGGGGCAGGGAGGAGTTAAATCCCTCGGGAGCTGCCGCCGGAGCCTGGTGCCCGGTGTACAGGGAGCAGGAGGCTGGAAAAACTCAGTGCCTGGGATCTTAGCACCGTGCTTGTGGCTGGAAAAGGAGAAAATGCGACAAAACCTGGAATGTTGTGAGGGTGGTGCTCCCTGCCAGCTGTTTCCAGCTGTTGGACACCTGTGGAGATCAGTTGGAATATTTAAGGAATATCAGTAGTGTGTCTGTCCCTGGGATTGCAGGAGGGTTGGAGCAGCCTTTAGTGGAGAACAGCACTGGGACTGCTCCAGATCCAGAAATAGGGGAGTGAGCTCTTCCTGCATCCCAGCTCTCCAGGAATTTGGGATTTCTGGGCCTGCAGCACCCTCTGCTGTTCTCAGCTCGGGCTCCTCCAGGTCCAGAGCGGGACCTGGGACATTGTGGGATATTCCAGCTCAGTCATTCCTCGGCTCTGAGCCACTCCTGCACTGGGATTCACAGAATCCCAGGACTCCTGAAGTGGGAAAAGTCCTCCCAGCCCCCGGAGTCCAGGCTGTGCCCCGTCCCCACCCTGTCCCCATTCCGGAGCTCCGAGTGCCACATCCAGGATTTCCTTGGACACCTCCAGGGATGGGGACTCCAAACCTCCCTGGGCAGCCCCTGCCAAGGCCTGACCTCCCTTTCCAGGCAGAAATTCCTCCTGCTGTCCAACCTGAGCCTCCCCTGGCACAGCCTGAGGCCGATCCCTCCCTTCTGTCCCTGTTCCCTGGGAGCAGATCCCAGATCCCAAATCCCCCCTGGCTGCCCCCTCCTGTCAGGGACTTGTGCAGAGCCAGAAGTTCCCCCGGAGCCTCCTCTGCTCCAGGCTGAGCCCCTTTCCCAGCTCCCTCAGCCATTCCCGCTGCTCCAGCCCCTTCCCAGCTCCATTCCCTGGATCCAGCCCCTCCAGGGCTCTCCAGAGCGGCCCCAGCATTCCAGGGGTCCCTCAGCAGGGCCAGCACAGGGAGGAGTTCCATGAGCCCCAAAATCCCACATCAGGGAGGTCCTGGCAAAGGTTCGCTCAGGGATTGAACCAGTCTTGGAGTGAAAACCTGAACCATGGAATCATGGAATGGTTTGGGTTGGAAGGGACACAGCCCATCCAGTCCCACCCCTGCCATAGACAGGGAATATTTTAGAGTGGAATAACCCTTCCCTCAACAAGGGATGCAGGAGTGGATGTTCAGGGAACAAACTCAGGGAATGTTTGAGACTGGAATAACCTTTCCCTCAGTGAGGGATGCAGGAGTGGATATCCAGGGAACAAACACAGGGAATGTTTGAGGCTGGAATAGGCCTTCTCTCAATGAGAGGACAGCAGTGCATGGAGGCAGGAGTGGATATCCAGGGAACAAACCCCTGGAGTGGCTCTGGGCTTGGCTGCAGCTCTCCTGCTGGGAATGCCAAGCTCCTGGAGCCATTCCTGAGGCCTCTTTCCTTCCTCCCAGTGCTCCCTTCGACCGCATCGCCGAGATCAACTTCAACATCGACGCGGACGACGACAGCGTGAGTGGGATCTGGGATGGCTCTGGAATGGGGCCGGCCTGGCCTGGATCCTGGGAGAACAAAGGCTGGGGGGTCTTTGGGCAGAGCCGAGGGGCTTGGTGAGTCCAGGTGGAACCGGGGGCAGTGCAGGGCCCCTCGCAGGCTCTTCCCAAGAAATGTTCCCTCAGAAGTGGCACCCCTGGCCTGGAAGGAATCTTCCTCCCTCCCTGGAGGGGAGTCTCTTGTGCTTGGAATCATGGAATCGGAATGGTTTGGTGGGAAGAGGCATTAAACCCCATCCAGAGCCACCCCTGCCGTGGGCAGGGACCCCTCCCACCATCCCAGGGTGCTCCAAGCCCTGTCCAACCTGGCCTTGGACACTGCCAGGGATCCAGGGGCAGCCACAGCTCCTCTGGGAATCCCATCTCAGGGCCTCACCCCACTCCCAGCCAGGAATTCCTTCCCAATCTCCCAGCTATCCCTGCCCTCTGGCTGTGGAAAGCCATTCCGTGTGTCCTGTCCCTCCATCCCTTGTCCCAGCCCCTCTCCAGCTCTCCTGGAGCCCCTTTAGGCCCTGGAAGGGGCTCTGAGCTCTCCCTGGAGCCTTCCCCTCTCCAGGTGAACATTCCCAGCTCTCCCAGCCTTTGTTGATCTTTCCAGACACAGATTAGGGAAGCACAGGGAAGACTGGAATTCTTATGGATCTCAATACTGCCAGGCTGCCTCCGGCCTTCCCTGTTTATTGCCCCAAAGCAAAGCAGAGCACAGTGCTGATCCCGGGTGATCCCGGGTGATCCCAGCTCCAGAGTAAAGCTTGGTTTGCTCCATACTGAGACTTGGGATTGCAGTCCTGTCTCCAGAGAGCTGCTGGAATGTGCTTTCCCTGTATCCCTGCAGCCCAACGCTTCCCTGTTCGAGGCCTGCTGCAACGAGCGCATCCAGCAGTTCGATGACAACGAGGAGGAGGAGGATATCTGGGAGGAGAAGGAGATCAGCTACGCTGCCCAGGTCAAGGCACGGACACGGTAAGGGGGCTCGGCACCCGCGGCCTCCCTGCTGCTGGGAAAGGGGACATTCCCGTCCGGGCCTGGGTGGATTCCTGGGATTTGTGTCACCTGGGTGGTGAGGTCCTGTCTGGTGGAACCCCCTGCCACTCGTCTGGGGCTTGTCCTGGGCTGGGGACAGATCCAGCCTGAGGGAGTTCAGGAATGGTGCGAACACCAAAATAATGAGTCTTCCATCAAAAGCGTTAAAAAACCCACCCCTAGTGTGAAATACTTGGAATTTGCTCCTTCCCTCATCCTTGGAGAGGAGGAGGAGGAGGTGAGACAGGGGGGTGGGCAGAACATTCTCTGCCAGAAATCAGAAAAGTGAGACCAAGGGGCCCCCGGGGGCATCTCAGGCTTTGGAATCATTTCTCGTCCCTTTGATAGAGCCACTCGTTAAATAAAGTCACCTCTGTAATTCCAAACCTGGAAATAACACCGAAGGAAAGTGGGAGAACTTCCAGGACCTCAGCGTTTCCCTGCCAGGCACCAGCGGCCCCACGGCCCTGCTGAGGCACAGGGTGGGTCCCACACCAGGATCCCCCCGCTGGGCACTGGTTTGTGTGGTGCCGTCACGGCCCTGGACCTGTCACTGCAGCTTATCCCTGCAGCTCCAGGGGAGCTCCGACGGGCAAAACCCTTGGAACGATCCCTGAGGGATCTCCTGGAGCGCCCGCAATTGCCCTGAGAAATTCTGGGGAAATACTTTGGGGGAAACAACCCTGGACACGGCTCCGGGCAGCTCCTGGGTTGTGTTTTCCCAGGGACAGGGAGGAGGGATGGATGCAGGGGCTGCTCCGGGGTTTGGCTCATTCCCAGTTCCCGGTTTAGGTTTGGAGCATCCCAGACGTCGGAGAGCTCCAAGAGTGACCTGGAAAACGGGGACCACGACGGCAGCGTGGACTCGGAGGAGGAGGAGGAGCAGCAGCCTCCCCCTCCCTCCCCGAACAGCAGCAAGGGCAACATCCCAGAGCAGAAGGAGTCGGACACCTCCGAAGGTAAGGGATTGACGGGAGCACATCCCGTGGGATCTGCAGTGTCTGCACAGCAGCCCTCCCACGCTGCCAGCTTCCCGGGATTCCTCCTGGGCAGGGGAGAAATGGGAATGGCAGCGTTCACTTCGTGCCTCTGGACTCCAGGACAGCTCCTGTGTCAGGCAGCCAGGCAGGGAGAATCCCAGGGAAGGGCTCCCTGCCCACGGAGGGGGTTGCAATGACACAGTTTTCGAGGTCCCTTCCAACCAAAGCATTCCATGATTCTGTGCTTCCCTGAATCCCAGCTCCTTTAGTGCAAATCCCAGTCGGTGCAGGGGTGTGTCCTGAACTCCCCTCATCCCAGGATATGAGTTCTGTGCCAGCCTTTGCCAGGTGAATCCACATTCCCTGTCTGTGCTGCTTCTCCTGCTTTTCCAGCCGTGCTTTGCAAACCCATCCTTAGGGTGCCTGGAGGGAGAGTGCAGAGGGACAGGGTTTTCCTGGAATTCCAGACTGGTTTGGCTGGAAGGGACCTTACATCCCATCCGGTCCCACCCCGTCCATGGGCAGGGACACTTCCCACTCTCCCAGGCTGCTCCAAGCCCCATCCAGCCAGGCCTTGGATCCTTCCAGGGATCCAGGAGCAGCCACAGCTTCTCTGGTCTGGNCATGGGCAGGGACACTTCCCACTCTCCCAGGCTGCTCCAAGCCCCATCCAGCCAGGCCTTGGATCCTTCCAGGGATCCAGGAGCAGCCACAGCTTCTCTGGGAATTCCATTCCAGCTTCTCCCCACCCTCCCAGCCAGGAATTCCTTCCCAACACCCCAGCTATCCCTGCCCTCTGGCAGTGGGAAGCCATTCCCTGTGTCCTGTACCTCCATCCCCTGTAAATTGTCTCTTTCCATCTTTCCTGTCAGCTCCCTCCAGGGATTTTCCCAACTCACGGTGTAAATAACCCTATGGAAATGCAGGACACACACAGTGTTGTCAGCAGAACAAATCCAAGGGATGGAAGCATTTTCCCAAACATCCATTTCTCCAAGGATTTTAAGTTCTAAACCATTCCTTTTTCTGGGTGCTGCCTTCGTGTTGTCACCGAGCTCCAGGCAGAGTTATCCCAGGAGTCTGCTCTCTGCACCCCTTGGTAGTGTCCCAGATTTCCAGTTGGTCAGGAAGGACCAGTATGACCCACCCACTCCCAGTGGGTTGTGTGGGACGGCCCAGTCACCCCCTGGAGAGCTCAGCTGGAATTTGGGATCAGTTTTGGGGGTGCAGCCTCGGGGGATCTCTCCCGCTCGGTTCTGTTCCTGCTGAGCTCTGCAGTCCTCCCTCTTCCCTGGGAAAAACGAAGGAAGAATGCTGTTTCCAAGGGTGGGATTTGTAGGCCTGGAAGTAGGAAGTGGGACTAGAAGTGGAAGTAGGTTCTGGAGAAGAAGGAATAGCCGAGACTGTAAGAAAGCCACTGAGGAAGTGATTTCTGGGATGTTAAACTTGGGATGCATTGATCAATTCCTTACCTGCACCTGCCAAGACTCAGCCATCGGGGATGGGGGTGGGAGCTTTGGGCAGGAGCTGAGGGACTCGGAGTTCAGCTGGAATCCCGGGCCCGGGGAATGCAGCCACCCACGGCGTCATTGGTTCCACAGATCCCTCTCCTGTGGATAAACATCCGGAGGGATTTCCACAGGAGACGGGCGGCTGTGGGAGGAGCGCCCTGGGGTGGGGTTGCCTTGTCCCTGGGATCCCTGGGATAACTCTGGGATGGGCAGAGGCTCTGCTGGGCACCCCAGGACCCTGCTGTGCCCCCAGGGGCCGGCTGGACGGCGGTGTTCGAGCCCGTGAGCTCCAAGCCCCCCGTGGCCATGGATGTGGGATCCAGCGTCTGGGATTCCGCGGCCCCGGAGAGCAGCGCGCCGGAGGAGAAGGGCTGGGCCAAGTTCACTGACTTCCAGCCTTTCTGCTGGTAAGAGCCACTGCATCCCAGTTTTTGTGGGACTTCTGCACGTGGGAATATTCGGGACACGTTGTGATGGAGCGTGGGGCTGTCATCCTTTCTTATTCCCCTTCCCTTCCCATTGCTTCCCTTTTATTTTGTAATATTGTCTGATGATCCTGCATTTTTAAATACTGTCTGATTATCCTGCATTTTTTAATACTGTCTGATTATCCTGGATCAGGGCTTCTTTGTGCTTCCTGTTGCTTCCCAGTGCTCCCAAGTGGTGCTGGCATTCCTGCCCCACTTCCCGTGTCCCTGCTGCTGCACCGGGGTGTAAAACCCGGGCATTAATGAGGTTTATGGAAATCCAAAATACTGATGGAAAGAAAGGGCAAGGCCTGATGATTCCTGCTGCTGGGGCTGTTGGGAAGCACCTGGATCCTGTTGTCCGTTCTCAAGGCTTTTCCCTCCCCAGCTCAGAGTCAGGCCCACGCTGCAGCTCCCCCGTGGACACGGAGAGCGGAGGCTCGGACGGGACCGCGGCCCAGGGCCCGGAGCAGAACTGTGAGTGACACCGGGCCACGCCCCAGGCCCTGCCAGCCCCTGGGAATTCTGCCTGGAGCACCAGGGGCAGGGAGAACGTCCCGCCACTGCCCCCTGCCCCGAGGGCTCCTTGGTACCGGGATCAGCAAATGGAATAAATGCAGAAATCCCGGGAGTTTGTTGGGATAATGCCAGCAGGGAAGGGCTGAAATGGAAATGAGTTGGAGTTGGTATCACAGGGATGTCTCATTTATCCCTGGAAGTGTCCAAGGCCAGGCTGGATGGGGCTTGGAGCAATCTGGGATAGTGTCCCGGTCCATGGAACCTGATGGGTTTTGAAGTTCTTCCCACCCAAACCATTCCAGGATTTTATAAACTGGTCAAAAGTCCTGTCTTAACTGGGCTTAATCATAAAATCACTGGCCAAAAATTCCAAGGCCAGGGTAAGTTCCTCCATTGGGGATTTTGCCAAGGTCAGTGTGACGGGTTCTGTCCGATCTCCTTTCCTTTCCAAGGAAGGACTCAGTTTAACGGAGGGCTTGGATGGAACTGGATTAAATTCCTGTGTGTGGTAACCATGGAAAGGGGTGACACCAGGAGGGGGGGAAAGCACAGCATCTTCTCCTGCCACGTGGGTTTTTTGGGATGCTCTCCCTGTGGAGCTGGAGAGCCCGTTGAATAGAGCCCAGCCTGGCTTTAGAATCATGGAATCATGGAATGGTTTGGATTGGAAAGGACTTAAAGCCCATCCAGTGCCACCCTTGCCACGGGCAGGGACGCCTCCCACTATCCCAGGCTGCTCCAAGCCCTGTCCAGCCTGGCCTTGGACACTGCCAGGGATCCAGGGGCAGCCACAGCTTCCCTGGGCAGCAAATGATCCATGACCTCAAACCTCAGGAATCCATCACCTCAAAGGGGGAGACTCTGCTCAGGTGAGGCCCCACCTGCAGAGCTGCTCCAGCCCTGGCTCCCAGCACTGGGAGGACCTGGAGCTGCTGGAGAGAGTCCAGAGGAGGCACCAGGATGATCCGAGGGATGGATGTTTTCTCTGCCATGGGAAAAGGCTGGGAAAATTGGGATTGTTCAGCCTGGAGAAGAGCTCTAAGGGCCCCTTCCAGGGCCTAAAGGGGCTCCAGGAGAGCTGGAGAGGGACTGGGACAAGGGATGGGGGGACAGGACACAGGGAATGGCTTCCCACTGCCAGGGGGCAGGGATAGCTGGGAGATTGGGAAGGAATTCCTGGCTGGGAGGGTGGGGAGAGGCTGGGCTGGAATTCCCAGAGCAGCTGTGGCTGTCCCTGGATCCCTGGCAGTGTCCAAGGCCGGGCTGGACAGGGCTTGGAGCACCCTGGGACAGTGGGAGGTGTCCCTGCCATGGCAGGGGTGGCACTGGGTGGACTTGGAGGTCCCTTCCCACCCAGCCCATTCCATGATCCCTGCAGTAGTTGAGGCCCTGTTCCTCACCTCCCTCGTTGCTCGGGCCGCTCCCGGGGCGGTGTCCCGAGGTTCCCGGGGCAGTATCCCGAGGTTCCATGGTGGGCTGTCCCTCCGCAGTCAGCGCCGCCTCCCCCTGCGTGTGGAACGTGTGTGTGACACGGAAGGCGCCGCTGGTGGCCTCGGACAGCAGCTCCTCGGGGGGCTCCGACAGCGACGACGACGACGCCAGGGCCGACGGCGGCACCGAGCCCGGCGGCACCGCGGGGCCGGAGCCCAAAGCCCCCGCGGCTGCCAGGAAGGACACGGCACCTCTCACCAGGTGGGAAGGGATCTCTGCAGGCTGGGATGGCCCCGCGTGGTTCCCGTGTCCCCTGGGAGCAGGCCTGGCAGGGGGGGGCTGAAGGATGTGTTTAGGACAGGGATGGTTTAAGGAAACTCCAGGGCCACAGGAACATCTCCATCCCTGTGTCCTTTGGGCCACTCCAGGGCCACAGGAACATCTCCATCCCTGTGTCCTTCGGGCCACTCCGGTGCCACAGGAACATCTCCATCCCTGTGTCCTTTGGGCCACTCCGGTGTCACAGGAACATCTCCATCCCTGTGTCCTTTGGGCCACTCCAGGGCCACAGGAACATCTCCATCCCTGTGTCCACCCGCTGCACCCAGATCCGTGCCCAGGGCAGGGCTCCGGGTGGGATCACACGGAAAAGCGGATCCAAGGCTCCCCTGGCACGGGATCAGCAGCGCAGGGGAAGGTTTCCCTCCTCAGGTTCTCCTTTTCCCCTCGGTGTCGAAGGCAGTAGTGGTGAAAGCCAGCAGGAAAGGCGGGAGCAGATCCCGGGATTCCTCGGCAGGCCGTGGGGATTGTGTCCTGCAGTGCAGCCCGCTCTGCTCCCTGGGAGAGGGAGCTGCTTCCCACCCTGCACCTGCTGCTGCCACAGACACCCCCGGATTCTGGGAGCTTTTCCTCCTGTGCTTCCATGTATTTCCTCCCGTTTTTTACCGGAATCCCTGGATTTGGTGCATCTGCCTCAGGCATAGGCACTTCCCTTTGCCAGTGGTTGGTGACACTTTGGGGTCATCCGGGGGGGCTGGGAAACCTCTGGGATTGCAGAATTCCCTGGAATTGGGGCAGGAGTTACCCCAAGGTCTGTTTGGTCAGGAGGCAGCTCGTTTTGATAATTCATTAATTCTGAGAAATGCTTGAATCCTGAAAAATGCCTTAATTCTGATACATGCATTCATTTTTATAAATGCATTAATTCTGATGAATACAGTTAATTTTTATAAATACATTGATTCTGATAAATGCATTAAGTTTTATACATTAATTCTGATAATTGCATTAATTCTGATAATTGCATTAATTTTGATAAATGCATTAATTCTGATAAATGCATTCATTTTGGTAATTGCATTAATTTTGATAAGTGCATTAATCCTGATAAATTCATTAATTTTGATAAATGCAGTTAATTTTGAGAAATGCATTAATTTTGATAAATACATTAATTCTAATAAATACAGTTAATTTTGCTAAATGCATTAATTTTGATAAATACATTAGTTCTGATAAATGCATTAATTTTGAGAAATAGTTAATTCTGATAAATGCATTGATTTTGATAAATACTTTAATTTTTAAAAATACATTTATTCTGATAAATGCATTAATTCTGATAAATGCCGTTAATTTTGATAAATAAATTAATTTTTAGAAATACATTAGTTCTGATAAATGCATTTATTTTGATAAACGCATTAATTTCGACCAGTGCATTAATTTTGTTAATTACATTAGTTCGATAAATGCATTAATTCTGAGAAATATATTTAATTCTGATAAATGCATTAATTTTGATAAATGCAGTTAATTTTGATGAATGCATTAATTTTGAAGAATACTTTAAATTTTATAAACACATTTATTCTGATAAATGCATTCATTCCGATAAATGCAGTTAATTTTGATAAAGGCATTAATTCTCATAAATGCATTAATGTTGATAAATGCAGTTAATTTTAATAAATGAATTAATTTTGATAAATACATTAGTTCTGATAACTGCATTAATTTTGATAAATGCCGTTAATTCTGATAAATGCATTCATTTTAATAAATGCAGTGAATTTTGAGAAATGCATTGATTTTACTTAATGCACGTACTCTGAGAAATGCATTCGTTTTGCTCAGTGCGTTCACTCTGAGAAATGCATTTCTTTTCATCAATAATGAATTGCCTGCTCTCATTCCCGCGGGATCTCTGGGGCCTGTGCGAGCAGGGGAGCAGGAGTTTTGTTCTGTCCCGTGGGATTGCAGCCCCATTTCCGTGTGGGCCTGGCTGGCGCGGGGCTGAGCCGCTCTGACCTGTCCCTTCCCTGTCC
>WBMZ01006463.1:0-12354 GCA_013400975.1 Atrichornis clamosus
TCCCCACAACCCAGGACAATATTCAAATGAAACTTCCTGTGTTTTGCTTGTGCCCATTGCTGCTTGTCCTGTTGCTGGGCACCACTGGAGTGAGCACAGCCCCATCCTCTTGACACTCTCCCTTCAGATACTCACATTGGGACTCCGGGACATTACCCTCAGAAACACTTATAAGGTGCCCTCTCAGTTGTCTCTCCTCCAGGCTGAAAAAGCCCAGCGCCCTCAGACTTTCCTCATAAGAGAGATCCTCCAGTCCCCTCATCATCTTCCCAGCCCTGTGCTGAAGCCTCTCCATTAGTTCCTTGACTCTCCTGAACTGAGCCCAGAACTGGACACAGCGCTTCAGATGTGCCTCACCAGAACTGAGTAGAGGGACAGGATCGCCTCCCTCTACCTGCTGGCAATGCTTTTCCTAATGTATCCCAGGATCCCACTGGCCTTCTTGGCCCCCAGGACACACTGTTGGTCATGGACAGCTTGTAGTCCATCAGGACCCCCAGGTCCTTCTCCACAGAGCTGCTTTCCAGCAGCTCAGCCCCCAGCCTGTGCTGGTGCCTGGGGTTGTTCCTTCCCAGGTACAGGATCCCGCATTTGCCTTTGTGGAACTTCAGATGGTTCTTCTCTGCCCATCCCTCCAGCCTGTGGAGGTCCTTCTGAAGGGCCACACAGCTCCCTGGAGTATCAGCCACTCCTCCCAGCTTTGTGTCATCAGTGACCTTGCTGAGGAACCATCTGCCCTTTCATGCAAGTCATTAGTGAGTCAGTTAAATAACTGGGCCCATTACTGGACCTTGTGGGACACCACCAGTGACAGGACTCCAACTAGACCCTGTGCCATAGATGATGGACCTCTGGGATCAGCAATTCAGCCAATTTTGAATCCACCTCACTGTCTACTCATCCAGTACAGTGGCACAGTCTTCCTCATAATTAAAAAAGCTACATCCCATCCTGGACTATTCGCCTGCTCCAGCTTTCAGGAGGCCACAGTAATGCTTTTCTTTAACCTGTTTCTATCATGCCCATCCCTGAAATGCTACACGTGATCGATTTCCCTCCCATTAGCACATGTAGCCAATGCAGCATCTCTCAACAAATGTCCAACATGACCAAAAATCTCAAGATACAGAAACTGTTGGGCCTCTCAGTTCACTGCAAACATATTAGGAGATATTTCTTCACCAAAAGGTTGTCAAGTTGGAACACTCTGTCCAGGGAAGTGTTGAGTCACTATCCCTGAAGGTACTTAAAAAATGTGTAGACATGGCACTCAGCGACATGGTTTAGTGGAAGATTTGTCAGCGCTATGTTAATGGTTGGACTCAATAATCTTAGAGGTCTTTTCCAACCTAAATGATTCTATGAGTCAGTCATTCTGTGATCTGAGATATGTTATTGAAATAATGTCCTGAGACCATAATGAGCTTGTACAACAGCTAGCAATTAATAAATTTCAAATGCTATTGTTTCAAAAGCTGCTGAAGAACAGTCCCGTGGAAAGGGATCTGGGGGTCTTTTTTGAGAGCAAGTTGAACATGAGCCAGCAGTGCTCTGGCAGCCAGGAGGACCAACCCTGTCCTGGGGTGCATCAGGCCCAGCATCACCAGCGGGCAAGGGAGGGGATTGTCCTGCTCTGCTCTGCACTGGGGCGGCCTCACCTCGAGTGCTGGGGGCAGGTTTGAGTGTCACAATATGAAAAGGACATTAAGCTGTTGGATAGTGTCCAAAAGAGGGCAATGGGGATGGTGAAGGGCCTTGAGGTGAAATCATAAGAGAAGCAACTGAGCTCACTTGGTTTGTTCAGGCTGGAGAAGAGACTGAGGGGGCGATCTCATTGCAGTCTACAACTTCTTTGTGAGGAGAAGTGCAAGGGCAGACACTGATCTCTTCTCTGTGGTGACCAGCAATAGGACCTGAGGGAATGCCTGGATATAATGAGAAAGTTCATCACCCAGAGACCAGCTGGGCGCTGGATTGGGCTCCACAGGGAAGTGATCACAGTACGAAGCCTGACAGAGTTCAATAAGTGTTTGGACAATGTTCTCAGGAACATGGTGTGATTCTTGGGGCTGTCCTGTGCAGCACCAGAAATCAGACTTTGATAATCCTTATGGGTTCCTTGCAACTCAGAATATGATGATACTATGATTCTGTGTTTCTATGAACAGGATGACGATTCAGCCATCACCCTATAGGCACACATGGACTTCAGAAATGAAGGATGAAAGCTGTTGCACACCATGTTGATAGACCATCTCTCTCTTATTATCCAACCAGCCTTTTTGCCTGTAACTTTGAAGCCTGGGGTTAAGAAGACTGGGGTTAATAAGTAGGACAGATGTGCAGGAAGGAGGAAGAAGAAGCACAACATTTAAGTAAACTATACCTTGAAAGGAAGATATGAGTGACTGAAATATGGTGAGCAGGGATTTGATGCCATGAATGGCATGGCCTGCAGATGGTGGGGTGGGGAGATGACTAACAATTGGGTGGGCTTTGGTAGGTGGATTCTACAGTAGCTGACATTAAAAATGAACAAGGAATTTAGTGGGAGAGACTGAGAGGAAAGATTGTATTTTAGAAGTCTACAATGAAAGAAATAAAAATACTTAGGAAAAACAGGTCTTAGAAAAAGCAATTTTGATAGTAGAAGAAAACAAATCAGAAAAACAAGCTAGTATTTCAGCTAACTTCGTCAGACAAGAGGCATATAGCATTACAGTAAATCAATGCTTTGTGTTGCAAGCAGGGCAAATTTGAATAGGTCAAGTTCTTAGCACAAGAAAAATACCCTTCTCTTAGGGGAAAAAGGACAGGTCACCGGTATCATTCATAACTCCTGATTTTCTACTCTTCAGGCCTCATTTGCACCCATACTTTGCTGTCTGCAGATCAAGGTAAATTGTGTGGTCAAACTGTGTGTCAGTCCTGACACTCCAGGAGGTGTTGGAAATCTCAAACAGGCTGGAATTTCTTCTTTCTTTTACACTCCTTTTCCTGATTCACAAATGGTTGTCCTCTTTCCAGCTGCTTTCTACACACATCATAACTTCTTGTTTTCCTCTGTTATGGGTTAATATCAACTGAGAAAACAATCCAATGGGCATGCTGGTTTGAAAGTGAACCAGCAGAGGAATTAACTCCCGCACAAACACTTGGAGAGAGATTTCAGGTCGGAATTACAAGAGAATGAAAAGGTAACAATAAATGCATTGATACAGAAAAATGGAGAAAAACCAGACGGCCAGAGCATGACCTGGCAGCCTGTTGGTCAGGGCGAAGGCTGCAGTCCGATTGAGCGGTGGTTGCTGTCTGCTGGAAGTGGTGGTTGCAGCCAGCTGAGAAGGGTTGAACCTCTGGAGGTTCTGCAGCTCCTGGGGATCCAACCAGCTGGTGCTGGAGGTACCCCAAGCTTCTAAGGGTCCGGGTTATATACAGGTACAGTGTTTGGTACCTCCCCCAGGGTGGAGCATTCACAATGGAACGGTGAGTCATGGGATAGTTTTGGGGGCAGCAGCCCATTGATCGTTATGAGTCATCGGCAATCTGGGGAGTCCTTGATGGCCCATTAACAAAGAAAACCCCTTAAGTATGGGTGCAATCATTAGTGGTGCTTCCCAGGGGAAACCATCCCAGCTGTGCCATTTGTGATGAAGACAAAAGGGACAGACACTACCCATTTGTACAGGGTTTCCTTTATCTTATCTAACACCCAGCTTGTAGCTTTTGGCGGGGGAGGGGGAGGGGTGGTGCAGCAAGCATGCACGGGGCAGCTGAATGACCCATCATTAACAGCTCATCAGGGATAATGTAGGTGGAAGTAGAATACCTTGTTTAATTACACCCCATATTGCAACCCAGGACAATGGGAAACTACACTTGCTACTAGCAATTTTGATTTTCCCAAATTCATGGCATTAGTGTTACGGAGAATTCAAAGGGCATACTACCTCCTAATGCTGTGGTGTGTTTAAGTAACACACCCAATAACACAGTCATAGAAGACCTAGCACCATGGCAGAACAAACAACATCTAAACCACCTTTGGCAAATATTCCTTCAGTTTGCTCCTACAGGAGGGCATCCAGTGAGCAAGGGTCCACCACTTCCTCAACAACCTGTTTCACTTACAGTATGTAATGATGGCAAAATTATGAAAAGGCTTTCAACACCTAACCTGTATTCTGTCCCTAAAAATTAAACTAATTACTTTTTGTTCTGCTTGCCCTTGGCTACAAAGGAGAATTGATGATCACACCTTCAATCCTTTCTGTACTTCTAAAGATTTACCAAGTCCTGTTCAAGTCTCCCTTTTCTAGATCAAACTCAAGCCTTTCTTCAGAACTCATGTTTTCTCTAAGTCTTTTAACATTCTCTTCTTGCCTCTCTACAGTTTGTCTGCATCTTCTTAAAGCCTGGTATACAACTTCAAGAGTTACTGTAATACATCCTTACCAACCTCAGAAGATCACCTTTTCTGTCTTACAGACTATTCTGTCAATAAATTCAAGGACAAAATCTGGCTTTTTCACAACAATATCTTCTAAAGAAGATAATCCAAAGCCCTGACATTTCCTCATCCTTTTCCACAATGCTTTTGTGTGACCTCTTATTCTCTTGTTGTAGTTGTGCATTTGATTTCTCTTTCACTACTGAATTTCAGCTTTCTGATTCAGGCCACTTTTCCGGTTCATTAATACCAACTTGATGTATATCATAAAGAAATAGATACATTGACATAACAGTGGTTTAATTTGGTTTTTTTACCAAGATATGAATCTGTTCTTGAACAACAAATTCCTTACCAAAGTTAGGGAAGCAAACACAAAGTAAATTGAGATAGTTTAAGAATTTTTTTAAAGGTAAACATGTTTTCATCTTCCTTACCTACCACATATTATTTCAGAGAAAGTTCAAATGTTTGTTCCAGAACCAAACAACAATTCAAAACAGCCAGTCTGAGGAAGGAAAAAAAAGGATAGGTCCTCATTGTTCTTCCACCAGGAAAAGAAGGTTACAAACAAATTAAAACAGGTTCTCACAGAGGAATATGCTGACCAACCTTACTAGCAAGTCATGGACAAATATCAAAACAAAACACGTTTCTTCAAAATCATTAATTTCATCACATCATTTAACAACAGGGTTTTGGGTTTTTTCAGTATTGCACTGTTGGGAGATGGTTGTCTTAGCAACTGAAACCTCATTCCTTAATAGCAAAGTCATAATTTGACCCCAAGTCTTATCAAATCAAAGTACCATGGTGTTATAAAATAGTGTGGGGAAGTTTTCCTGCAAGCTTATTCTGAAACCTATGAAGTTCAGAAATTGAGCTTCTTAACAATTCCAGCAGAAAGATCATTCTCTTTCACACATTTTTTCAATGATTCTCAACAGCCTGAAGGACCTTTTGCTGAACCAGCCAAAGCTTGCACAGCATATAGTGTTTAATATCAAATCACCATCTCCATTTACCAGGGCACCAGAATTGCCAATACGTAGCAAAAATTAACAAGTACAAATTAACTTGTATTCTGCACACTTGCTTTCTCTGCATATTCTAAACAATTTTTGAGAAGCAGCATAAAAGGAGTCAGGCAGATATACATGAAAATTGAAGAACATACACTGAGGCTTCAGTGTGGATGGCAAGTGTTTGTTCTACACTTCCAATTCAGAGAATAAAAAGGAACAGGGACATGTGGTGTCCCACATGTGACCACACCAAGTTAACCAGTACACATTGAATTGAATCTTTAATATCAAATACTTGCAAAGAGCAATTTTAACTCAAAAAGCATCTCAGGAGCATGGCAAGTAACCATGAACAAGGGTAAAAAATGAAACCTAAATAAAAGAATGACATCCTTTATAAATGAAAATAAATTTTAAAAAAGCTCCTAAAAACCATTTGCCCAGTCTTCTTTCATCACCCTTTCCTCTCTGAGAAGTCCTGACTCATTTTCCTGTAGCAATATGTCACTGTCAGTAAATATCTATAAATATTGAAGATGATTAAAATCTCAAAAAAAATTGGTTTATAAACTGGTTAACATCCCTCAACTTTAGAGACTAAATTTCTGCATAGAGGGAACAAAAGTGTATGCAGATACTGCCAGCAAGTTATTGTAGTGCCTGCTCAGGGAATAAGAGATGAGTTATACCTTCAGCAAGTTTTGCAGAAAGAGGTCAGTTTGCAGATTTTGTGCTGACTGGAAGCTTGAAACTGCTGGGGCTAAGTTAATGTCCTGTCCCTATGTGGTGGCTCTTCCCTAGGTAGATTTTTATCTAGCCACAACAATACAGCTTCTACACTGATTTTGGCTCAGGGCGTGGAATGACTGACTCCTTATCGGCTCCAGAATACCATATACACGTACCTCCAGAAATGAATCAGTGACAATGTTTTTAAATTTTATTTTAAATGCAATAATATTTTATAAAAATACGTTACAGTAATGGTTGGATCCCCAGTAAAAAATCATGTCAAGTCAACATGTGTCTGGGAACTGTTTCAGGAGTTAAATAACCTCTTAGGATTTGTTTTCCTTCATTTTCCCTACAAAGAGCATTTTCCTATCTGCAATCAATTTTTTTCACTCTGCAAGGCTGCTGATGTAGTTCAAATGCCTTCTCCAGCAGCTTCTTATCTGCATAGCAGGAGTGCCATGAGAGGGCACATGGGCTGTGCCTCTGAGCACTCAGGAGAAGCCATACACCCTTGCTGCAAGGATGGCAGAGGCATGCCAGTGATTAGGAAATGCCACATGTTGAATCCTTAGAGAATCACAAAACAATTTATGTCATATGAGACCTCTGGATGTCTTCAGTGCAACACTCTCGTTTTGAAAATCTCCATGGTTTTATTGTACTCATCACTCTAGTCCTTATCCCAGGGCAATCCTGATTTCCAGGTTTTTTTCACTGTTCAGTCAGAATTTTTCCCTGCTGCAACTTGTTCCCTCGTCCCTTCATTCTGCACCTCTGACCAGAGTCTGTCTCTTTCTTCTCTGCAACATTACAATGGGTAATAAGATGGGAATAAGAATCACAGAATCATAAAATCATTTAGGTTGAAAAATATTTTTAAGATCATCAAGTCCAGCTGTTAACCCAATACTGCCAAAACCACCATTAAATCATGTCCCTTAGTGCTACATCCGAACCTCTTTTAAATACCTTCAGGGACAGTGACTCCTCACCTTTCTAGGTAGCCTGTTCCAATGTTTTGCAACACTTCTGTGAAAATACGTTTTCTCTAATATTCAATCTAAACCTCCCCTGGTGCAACTTGAGGCTCTTTCCTCTCATCTTGTCTCTTGTTGCCTCGGAGAAGAGATCAGCCCCTACCTGGCTACAACCTCCTTTCAGGTAGTTGTAGAGGATGACAAGGTAATTCCAGAGCCTACTTTTCTCCAGACCAAACAACCCCAGCTCCCTCAGCTGCTCCTCACAGGACTTGTGCTCCAGACCCTTCACCAGCCTTGTTGCCATTCTCTGGACACGCTCCAGCACCTCAATGTCTTTCTTGTAGTGAGGGGCCCAGAACTGGACACAGAACTCGAGTTCTGGCCTCACCAGTGCTGAGGACAAGGGAACAATCCCTGCCCTGGCCCTACTGGCCACGCTATTGCTGATATAGGCCAGGATGCCACTGGCCTTCTTGGGCACACTGCTGGATCATATTCAGATAGCTGTCAAACAACACCCCCAAAATTAGGCTTCTTCTTAGTATTTTCACTTCTGTACTAAACAAATCCATGTTCTCCCAGTAGAAACCTTGTTCTCTGCCAGCCTCCTCAACATAAACCTTGTCTTCTGCTGGAGTCACTCCAGTTTCTCAATATTCCAGTTGCACTGAAGAGCCCAAAGTTTTACACAATATTCCAGATGAGGCCTCAAATCTTCTGAACAGAGGGAATAAATACTTTCCTCTATATGTTAACAGCACTTTTCACACAATACAATATATGCTTATCCCTAAATGCTACAAGGGAACATTTCATTTCTGATTCATGTTCAGCTTTCTGTCCACCACTAGCTTCCTTTTTTTTGCAAAGGTCCTCTGTATTCAGTTGGAACCCAGCCTAAGTTGTTGCTTGTGGTTATTCTGTCACAGATAGGAATTCACATCCCCATTTTCTGAACTTGAGGTCCTGTCAGCTCATTTCTCCAGATTATGAAGTTCTTGTAACAGGAACCCTACCCTTCAATGTATCAACTATGTACCGTAATCCCCAATTTGTCACCCTCCTTTCACTTTGTCCCATCATCCACATCATTAATGAAAGCATTGGTTCTGGCGTTGATTCCAGAGGAACACCACTCTCTCAAAACATTAACATATGGGCTCCCATAGTGTGCATCTACAAATGGACCCACGGAGTTATTTCGCTTCACTTCCACCAGGACAGGCAGATAGAAGACGTAAAGACACTGATCCTGTTGTCAGCTTTTTTCATGTCATTGACGGGAATCTGCATATTTCAGTCACATGAGATGTGACAGAGGCTGTTTGTGTGAGAACCAAAGGCTGTTAGTGGCAAGATCTAGCTTTGACATTGTGTTATTTCCCATTTCCCCACATATTACACACATAAACCCTATGTTGATTCACTGTTCTGTATGACTCTTTAAGAACAGACTGTAGTCTCACATGAACCTTGTACATTTTCCCAGACATCATCTCTAACATGGGTCTCTCCCAGTGTAGGTCTCCTGCTCGTGGGCAAGTCCAGCCTGGAGTTCACTACCAGATTGCACGTGCACACAGCACTGGTGCATACAAACACACGGACAACCGAAATCCTCTAGGAATGATAGCACACATTCTGTTCTCTCCCAGATGATGGCACTTCAAACATGGGTCCCCTGTGACCTGTAGTCCCTTGTCTGTTTTCTGGCACTTGGACCCACACAAACACACGTTGGGAGAGTGTGAGATGCTGAAAGAAAATTGTAAGTAGTGTCAAAGTCAGACAGGCTGCAGTGACCGGGTGCAGGACTCAGCCACATAAGGGTTGTGGCCAGCAACCTGTTCTACACTCTGACCAGATTATTTTACTCTTCCCACACCATCCATTCAGCCCACCTGTTCCTCCAGGATCCACCATAATGGATCCATCCTTTGTGCTTTGGCCCTTCCCTTGAACATTTCATGATAAGTAACATACATTCCCACTGTAACCTTGAAAAATTTCTTACACAATCCTACAACACTCAAAAACATTCCATAGAAAATTTTCTCTTTCCCTTGAGACCCATAGTAACCTCATTTCTTCCCTATTTGTCCTGTCTAATTTTCTCCAAGACTTTGAGTGGTTCCTGCCCACCAACTAGTGAGCAAACTGATCTCTGAACTTCAGTACTCTCTGTCACCTCCTGCTTTTTAGGGATTGGGTGGTGGGTGATTAGTTTTCCCATCACTTGCCTTTAATTTTATGCTGAAGAGAAATTAACAGGATATGCTTATGGAGCCTTCCATATATCCTTCCATGGGCATTTTTTTAAAAGACACTACACTAGCTCAGGTTATGTAAAGGAAGAGGAAAAAACCAAAAAGCAAACCGGGGAGGAAACAGTTCCCAGATGTCTACACGTGGCAACGTACAATAGTTTGCATATCTGCACACATCTTTGCAGGGCTGCAACATTTCTTTGGAGCACACAGTCAACATTTAAGGAAAGTGATAGAGAAAATGTTTTCAGGCATTGACAACAGAGTCGTACAAGAGATTACTTCACTCTTACACACCCTTTCTCTAACCCAAGACATCACAGGGTCTGTAACCTAAAACCATGGGTCTCAGAGCATGTACACTACTGAGTCAGCCCTTTTGTTATATCTCCAGCTTGGATGATCATAGGATGCAGGGCTCAATGTCCAGTGATGTTCAGGGGCATTCAAGGAGAAGGATGGGCGCATGTCTGGATGCAAAAACAGCCTGTCCTTCTCTCAGCAAGCACATCCAATAGGACTGAAAAAACGGCCTTCTTACATGATCCTTAGGGTGTTGTGGTGGGTGCTGTGAGGGAGCAGGGTCTCGGTGCTCGTGCTTTGATGTCCTATCACATAGCACTAATGCGCAGCTGGAGACAGAGAAGAGCAGGGACCCAGGGAGCTCAAGTATATTTCAGGAAAGGTATATTTGACGCACACGCTGACCAGAAATTTTACTGCTTTGAAGAGATACTGATACTCCCCTTGCAGAAGGAGACTGACTGGTTTAAGAGAAAGTGACAAGCCTCTTGGTGCATGAAAAGAAAATTAAGAGAATCAGGTCTCGCTGCTTCATAAACAAATTTTTTGAACAAAATTTCTACCCAAAGTGCTGTATTTATCAGAATGAACATTATGATAAAGTGAAAAGATGTTGATACCAATTTAATGCAGACCAAGTTGGAAAAAAAGAGCAAAGAAACATGAGAGAACTTTCACAGATTCTTCTCACACTATAAGTATTTGTTTAAAAAAAGTGAAACTTTCATGGAAGCATCATTAAATATTCTTCATGGCAACTGGTTTTCAAAGATAGTCTGCTGATAAATTCCAGCATCCTTTCAAAAGAAACACAGTACAAACACTGAACTCAATTCACGTCTGCATTATTTCTTCAGTCCTTTTCAGTGTTATTGACTACCTCTGCCTTAAGACAGGGGAAAGGTATCAAGGCCTTTCTGATGAAAAGAATTAAAAGGGCAGACATTTCCTTCACCTCTAACAGCATTTTAGCCATTCTGAAAAAGTAGCATGATAATACAACATAACATCATTCAGGACAAGATAGAAATTGTACAAAAGCAAGGACAAACTCCTCAAAGGAGGTATTGAAGCAGTTTTCCTGGTTAGTTATGACATTACTTTTATCCCAGAGTAAAAGCGCAGACACTTCACAATCAAGCTGGAAGCACAAACATCTGTAAGACCATCTAAAGACAAATCTCCCTGAAAGTCACACTGCAGAGATTAAAACTCCCATCACAAATACAACTCTATATTTATCTTGTCAGAACAATCTGGAATGCTACTGAGTCTTATGAAGCATGTTGTAGGCAGAAGCCACTTAACCCTCATGGCCTCATCCTGCATGGCACATCCATATTTGTGCTGTTCATAGGAGAGGAAATGAAGCACAAAAGCATTCGTTGACTAAAGACCTCACAGAGAAAGAATGATGATGCTTTTCTCAAGTCATCTCTGCACAGTGGCAGCTAACATCAACAGGCTTGTACTGTCTATTGCTAAACATGGAACTCTGTGAAGCTTTGCAGTGCTTTGGAGAGGTGTGATGACTGTGATGTGAAAATGGTTTAAAAGGAATGCTGTTTTTTAACTCATGAGCAGTTTCAGGCAACAGAATCCACAGAGGAATTATCTACAGCACCGCAACAGCTCAAATTTCCCACTTAAGATGAAGGTGAGAAGCATTCAATGGCTATTTTTCTCTTTAAACTAATTTTGTGCCAAACTGAAGATTTTTAGAAGAGTTCAGGGGAAATTGAAAAGAAGGGAGAAGAAAAGCAGTGAGAGAGCCTTAGAGAGGGCTGGGAATCTGCTATCTGAGCACCTCTGGCCATATGCATATATTTAGGGGTTGTAAAAACTTTTACTTCAGCAGGGAAGAGGTACAGTCATTTCACTGTGGAAAGCATAATCACCAAGGCACGGAGAGGTCATTATTTGGTAAGAAGGGAGATGCACCCAGTACATTTCCTCCCAGCTCCAAAGGAGATCACCAGCCTAAAATGTGGACCAGCTTTAAAGCCAGCTGATGCAACTACAGGGCAAACAGGCTATGGCAAGGATATCTGGCAAAAGGCAAGTCATAACTTATCCATGGTTTGTTTTCTTCAGAAAACAGCACTCCCTGTTACACCCAAGAATCATAGACCAAGTAAACCAGCTAAGACAACAGAAGGCAGAAGACAGGCACACAGGGACCTGGCATTAGTAGTCCAAACTCTTTGGAAACTAAAGGTTTTTGTGGCACAGCATGTTGGACACACCAGACACCACAATCAGCCTCCAGAAAAGTGTGTGTCAGAATCGTCTGGCATTTGCAGCAGTTGCTGCATCACTGATGCTCCTGTGACTATTGTTTCCCTGTCAGTCTGCAAAAACACCTGGCAGCAAGATAAGAACAGACAAAATGGGAAGAAACTTTCTTTTCCATCCTTCACAACAAATCTGGATGCTCTCCAGATCATATAGCTATGCTATAATACGCCAAATGGATGAAATATTTGTCCTTGATCTCCACTCATGCCCTATAGCAAGGAAATCAGTCTCCAGAGGTTACTGCTGCCTAGAAAGCACACTCTTTCCTTAGGTGGCTGTCATGGTTTTGCTAGACC
>WBMZ01006464.1:0-12290 GCA_013400975.1 Atrichornis clamosus
GTGACACCCGTCGGTGACACCCCGCGGAGCACAGGGAGACGTGTGGGGATCAGCTGCCGTAGCCGGGGCCAGCTGCCGCTGGCCGAGCACCGCACACAGCTGCGGGCCCAGACGCTTCGGTCAAGAAGGCGTCACCCCGAATACACAAATCCCACACAACGTCACAGCCCATAAATCTGCCCCCGGCTGAAGGGTGACGTTTGTGTGGAGAGACCTCCTCGGTCCATTGAAACAGGACCCGGTGGCAACACCCAGCTGCTCCTGGAAAGAGCCGACAGCAGGAATTCCTCGGCTCCTGAGGAGTGCCAGGGACTGCGTTTCCCATTCAGGAGGAGCGGGATTCCTGCCTGGCTGTTACTGGGGGTGAGGTGGAGGCTCCCACCCGGAATTTGGTGTCCTCGGGAGTGCTCGAAGGACACAGACCTGTTACAGCACCAAGGAGCTGCTCCAGGGCTGGAGCCCCTCTGGAGCCAGGCTGGGAGAGCTGGGAATGTTCACCTGGAGAAGGGAAGGCTCCAGGGAGAGCTCAGAGCCCCTTCCAGGGCCTAAAGGGGCTCCAGGAGAGCTGGAGAGGGACTGGGACAAGGGATGGAGGGACAGGACACAGGGAATGGCTTCCCACGGCCAGAGGGCAGGGATAGGTGGGATATTGGGAAGGAATTCCTGGCTGGGAGGGGGGGGAGGCCTGGAATAGAATTCCCAGAGCAGCTGTGGCTGCCCCTGGATCCCTGGAAGTGTCCAAGGCCAGGTTGGACGGGGCTTGGAGCACCCTGGGACCGTGGGAGGTGTCCCTGCCATGGCAGGGATGGGATGGGATGGGATTTAAGGTCCCTCCCAACCCAAACCAGTCTGGGATTCTGGGATGATCTGAAGGGCGTCCTGAGCAAAGGAGCCACTCGTGTATCCAGTGCTGGAATTTATTTTTCTTTTGAGGGATCCAGTGAGAGGCCCAGAAAAGTGAATTTGGACTTCCCCAAAGTCCAGTGCCTCTGGTTTCAGCAGACGGGGGGAGCAGGAGGATGAAAAGCCTTGGGAACAAAGCTGGGCAGGGAGAGCAGTGCAGGGGCCTGGCAGCTCCTCAAAGAAAGCACATTTGAGATACAACAGCAAAGCAGCTTTTTGAGGCAGAGATGAAAAAAGAACAAGATATATTGAAAAAGGCCAGGAGAGAATGAAGTAATAAAATGTAGCCTGAAAATCACCTTTACCTCCAGTTCTGAAGAACTCAGAGGTGATGAGTAGATCTGTCAAAATATTTGTAATGGAAAAGTCGTGATTTATGAGGTTTGGGGTTTCACTGTTTTTCTCTTTTCTTTATAAATATAAAAGAAAAATTTTGGCGGGGGAACATTTGTGCTTTCCCATTTCTGTTATTTTTAATTAAAAAGGATGGGGAAAACTGGATATTGCTTGCATATTATGGTTTTTAAATATGAGCATAAAGCCTGTATTTTTTAATTACTTAAAACTGGAAAAAAGCTTCAGTTAGAGGTGAGAGGGAAAGCAGGAGTGGTTGCCTTTTCTGCTTCTATAAAGTGGGCTGGCTTTTTGTCAAGGGAAAAAATAACACATCTTTCCTGCAGGAGAGGACTTGGCTGTAGGGGGAAAATCTCCTTTTCCAATTGGCTCTAACCAATCAGAATTTGGCGACCACAGATTAATTGCATTAATTGCCAGCTTTCAAGCACCCTGCTGTTCCCTGGGGCAGCTCTCAGAGTCACAACCTGGAAGTGCTTCTCGTGCAAGGGCCACGTGGGGCTCACCTTGCTCCCTAAGGACATTTTCCGCTCCAAGCAAATTAGAGATCTTGATATACAATTTTTCCGAATATCACGGAGATTCTTGGGTTTTTTCCCGTGGAGTTCATTTGTGTCATTCTTTCCCCCTCGGGGCTGTCAGAGCTGGGAGGACGCGGGAGTGTCACACGTTCAGCTCCCTTTGCGTTTGCCAAGATCCTCTGCAGAGCCCTGAGCCCCTGTGGCACCTGGCAGATGGTCACTGAAACCATGGAATCATGGAATATCCTGAATTGAGGGATCCACAGGGATCATCCAGTGCAGCCCCTGGCCCTGCACACAACCCCAGCCTGTGCACCCCTGGGAGCGTTGGCCAAAGGCCCCCGGAGCTCCGGCAGCCTTGGGAATTTGCCCATTCCCTGGGGATCTGCTCAGTGCCCAGCACCCTCCAGGGGAAGAGCCTTTCCCTGATCTCCAACCTGACCCTGCCTGGCACAGCTCCAGCCCTTCCCTCCCTTCCCTGGGTGCTGTCCCTGCTCACACAGAGCAGAGATCGGAGCTGCCCTCGGGAGGAAGCTCCAGACCCCTTTGTCCATGTGGACATTGCCTATGTGTGAAAAATAAGGAATAAACCTCTGGATGCTGTTTGCGCCAAGCTCCCTGGCCAAGCAGGACCACCTGGATCCCACCTGGATGTCTCCAGGGGTGGAGACTGACCACTCTGGATGCGAGGCCTAGACATGCCCAGCATCCCAGTGCAGAGAGCCCTGGAAGAGACTGGGATGGTTTAGAACAGGAAATTCTCCTGGAGACAGGTGACAGGAGGAGCTGCTCAGTTGTTTGGGGCTCCTCTGTAAAAGGCAGGGCATAAAGAAAAGGGGATGTGAGTGGCGGGAGCTGGAAAAGCTCCGGAGGCCGTGACGGCGGCGCGGGGGGCTCTGGCTCGGGGATGTGATCCCTGCTGGGCTGAGCAGCGGCATCCCGGGGCGCCCGTGGAACTGGTGAGCTCCTCTTGTCACCCGCAGCTGCATGGAGGACGCGTGAACAGCTCCACTGCCCCCTCCTCAGCCACCTCCAGGAGCTCCGAGGTGCACCTTGCACGGAGCTGCTGCCCGGGGGGGTCCCGCACCGGGGGCTTCCCACGGAATGCAATCCCAGCTGCTCACGGATCTGCTGCTGCTGTACCCATTCCCCTCTCAGCTGTCACGGGTGCACGTGATGGGGCTGCATTCCCGGAGAGAGAATGTCCCAGTTCCCTCCTCGCTCACACAGGCTTTGGGAAGGTGCCTGCGGCTCCTCCCGGATTCCCTGCCGTGGGAATGACCCGTGCTGACCCAGAGCTCTCACTTGACGGCTTCGCACGGGGCTGGTGTTTGACCATGCTTTGCTCGTGACCTTTTCAATATTCTGGGTTTTGTTTGAGCAGCCACTCCGTGCAGTCCCAAAGGCTCGTGGGATGCGGGCTGTAAACACAGGACAGGGAAAAGCCGAGTGATCCAAGTGTGCGCTCCCAGGAAAGGGCACAGGCGCGTTACACAGTGCATCACTGCACCCAGCGCTAGTGCCCAGAGCGCACAGGCGGGCACTTGCACACAGAAAGCGTCCCTGTGCCAGCCATAAACGTCCTCTCCGTAAGGAACAGCAGGGCAGAGAGATCCCTGATGGAATGTCAGGATGTTGGAGAGCTGGGAGAGGGTGCTGGGAGCGCTCTGGGTAACGAGGCCACCGCCCTGTGATGGCACAGAGGGCCACCAGGCTCCTGGGCCAAGTCAGGAGCGCAGCAGGGAAGGAGGGGATCAGCACTGGGAAAACCCTGCTGGGGTGTGGGGCCAGTGCTGGGCCAGGCCAGCTTGGAGAGGGCTTGGAGCAATCTGGGATAGCGGGAGGTGTCCCTGCCCACGGCAGGGCTGGCACTGGATGGGCTTTTAGCTCCCTCCCAACCCAAACCATGCTGGAATTCTATTCGAAGTGCCTTTCCTTGGCCAGTTGTGGAGCCAGGCTGGGGCCCAGTTAACCCAGCATCCCAGCCTGGCCATGTCCCACAGTCTGGAAGGGAAATCCCTCGGGTCAGGGAATTGTCTCCGTGTGCTGCAGCAGGGCAGTGCTGGGAGATGGGTGATATTATTGACTCCGCTGTCACTTGTACTGCACTCAAGAGTTATGTGGAGCTTATTTTTGTCAGCATTTGCAATCCATAACGATCCATCATGCTCAGCTCTATCAATAACAGTGCTGCAAGAACATATTTTTATGTACTTTCTCCACTCACACACATTTTCCCGCAAAGAAAGTGTTTTTCATGCAAATTGTATTTTTCCCCTCCTGTGCACATGTGCTGAGCTATATCAGGAGCAGGCCTGTGAAGCAGATAAAAAGCTGCCCATATGTTTTCTTTATGGTCCCGCAGTGCCTGCAGCCCTGGCAATCTGGCGTGGGATTCTGAGCAAACAGGAGCCACCCGAAGGCTTTTCCAGCCTCTGCTGGCTGCAGAGAGAGCTCCTCAGCTGGCCAGTCTGGCCGGTGCCCGGGACTGGATGCTGCTGGGAAGAATCACGGAATAACAGAATGGCTTGGGTGGGAAGGGACCTGAAATCCCACCTCATTCCAGCCCCCTGCCATGGCAGGGACACCTCCCACTGTCCCAGGGTGCTCCAAGCCCCGTCCAACCTGGCCTGGGACACTTCCAGGGATCCAGGGACAGCCACAGCTGCTCTGGGAATTCTATTCCAGGGCCTCCCCTCCCTCCCAGCCAGGAATTCCTTCCCAATATCCCATCCAGCCCTGCCCTCTGGCAGTGGGAAGCCATTCCCTGTGTCCTGTCCCTCCATCCCTTGTCCCAATCCCTCTCCAGCTCTCCTGGAGCCCCTTTAGGCCCTGGAAGGGGCTCTGAGCTCTCCCTGGATCCTTCCCTTCTCCAGGTGACCATTCCCAGCTCTCCCAGCCTGGCTCCAGAGGGGCTCCAGCCCTGGAGCAGCTCCGTGCCTCCTCTGGGCTCTCTCCAGCAGCTCCAGGTCCTCCCTGTGCTGGATCCCAGGGCTGGAGCAGCTCCGCAGGTGGGGTCTCACCCGAGGGGGCAGAGGGGCAGGATCCCCCCGTTCCTGCTGCCCAGGCTGGGGCCAGCCAAGGCCTGGGGGTCCCTTTTTCACCCCCAGCTCTCACCCCCAGCAGCCCCGGGTCCTTCCCAGCCAAGGCCCTGCTCCTCCCCGCTGATCCTCAGGGGATGCCCCTCCGGCCCTGCTGTTCCCAGGCTGCAGCCAAGGCCGTGCCCGCTCCGATCCCGACTTTCCCCCGCGGCACAGTGGGAACCAGGGATGGGTGCAGTGAGGAAAGGAGGGAATATTTCTTTTATGAGCTGGGAATGCAATCAATCCTTTCCTTGGCTGGCACTACTGCAGGTCTCATCTGAGGGAAGGGTGCCTTTTAACGAGCAAGTTAACAGGAACTTATTAGTTTAGTTCCATCCTAATGGAAAACTCCTCACACTGCACTGGAGCCTTCTGCTCATTTACTCTGATTCTTAATGAAGGACATTTTCGACGGAAGTCTTGTTTTCTTGTTTTATTAAAAAGCATTAAAAATATTGCTCATAAAATATATATGGGGTTCTGAACTTTTGCTGCTGCTGCTGCAGGGAGGGATAAATACTCTGCATTAATAAAAGCCAAGGAGAAATAAAACAGCAGCTCCCAGCCTCTCGACAGCTTGGAGGGAGCCAGAAAGGCTGGAATTGCTGTCAGTTTTTCAGGATTCCCCCCGGGGTGGGGCTGGCCAGGGCTGGGTCACTCCTGGCCGGCCCCAGGGCCCCCTGCAGGACGAGGAGCCTGAGAGCCTCCGGCACAATTAACGTGGGGCCTTAATGAGGGAGGGCTGAGCCGATCCATCCCCCTGAGCTGGGCATGGAACACATCAGGCACTGCTCAGATTAAAATGGGAGAGCAATTACAGCGTCATTTTTCTTCTCCACCTTCACTGGGGAGAGGCTTGGAATAAAGACACAACTTTTTCACTGAGCCACGGAATCCCAGAGCGGTTTGGGTTGGAAGGGACCTTAAAGCTCATCCCATTCCACCCCCTTGCCCTGGGCAGGGACAGCTCCCACTGCATCCACCTCCCAGCGTTTCTTTGCAGGGGATTCTGACCATTTTTCTGTTGTGCTGAGGTCGCTCCTCCCGTGCTCTCTGCTGCTCCTCTCGCGCTGCCCTGGGACACTGGGTTTGTCTCTCTGCCTCCTTCACCTCCTGGCCGTGGGCTGAGCGTTATTTTGGGTGTGCACTGCCAGCACAGCCCCTGCCGCTCTGAGCCGAGCTGCACGAGGGCCTGATGCTGGGGAGAAGAAGAATTAATGACCAGGTGAGCCCCGGGCCTGAATCAACACTTCCTACGCCAAATACAACACAGAAACCACAGCCAGCAGCTCCATCATCCTGGTGGCTCCCAGCTCTGCAGTGTGCCCAGACTGATGCTTCCTTCAGCACTCAAACTGATACCAGTCAATTACTGCAAGGCTGTCAGCACCCATCAACACCCCTTACAGCCATATCGAGCACTGCAGTTTATAAACTGTGGAGTAAATAAATCAAACAATATGAGAAACTTCCAAATGTGCTATTTCTGGGGGGGGGTTCACACTTTGGGAGCCATTTGTCTGCTCTGCAGTGTTTTTTCACAGCCGATTTCCATCTGCTTCCCATGGAAGTGATAAAGCTCTTCCCAGCATTTCCTGAGCTCAAACACGGCGCTGCAATTAAATGCCACTCACGAGTCACACCTGATGCATCCTAAAACAAAGGAAAAGCCAAACCTGTTCTGCGCTTCCTTGCCACCCTCCGTGTCTTTGGGGGCTTTCTTTACTTCCTATTTGATGTCTGGCTCTGCGTGAGACATTCCCCGTGTTCAGCAGTAAAAACACATTCTGTTGTTTTGTGTTGTGGTGCAGCAATAATAGAGTGGGGAGAAAATGTATCTGTAAGCACAAGCATCAGCCGCAAAAGCCAAGGAACGACTTTGTGCTCAAAATCTTCTGCAAAAATGATTGGATTTTTCCAGTTAATGCTGCGATTCCCTGAGGGGTGACAGACTCCTGAGAACTCCTCTCCTCTGGTAGTCCCTGGCCAAAGCCTCCAAAGTTTTCTCCTGGTTTTTTGGTGGACTGACAGCTTCAGAGTGTGCTTGGCCAGGACTGATCCAGCAAGATGCCCTTACACAGAAAAGCTGCCTTTTGAGTAAACATTTTTAAATCTTTTGGTTTAGGGGAGAACTTAATTTTGCTTTTTAAATCCCAGGATGGTTTGGGCTTAAATCCCACCCAGTGCCACCCCTGCCATGGGCAGGGACACCTCCCGCTGTCCCAGGGTGCTCCAAGCCCCGTCCAACCTGGCCTTGGACACTTCCAGGGATGGGGCATATCACCCACATTCCAAAATGTTTTAATTCTGAATATTTGTGGATTGCTCTGGGCACAGAGTGCAGCATTCAAGAGCCACCAGCACCCCCCCAGCCGTCGAGTCAAGTCCTGAGCAATTCCTGACACCATTTCAGGTGATCCCGTGTCCTTGCTGCTCTAAGGATTCCAGTCCTCTTGTCCTTCCCAGCCTACATTAACTCCTGCCCAGGTTGCACTCCTGTGTTCCCAGAAAGCTGATTTGTCTGTGCAGGGCCAGGCGCCCTCCAGGTGCATCCCTGGAGTCTGCGCAGCTTCCGGGCCGTGCTGTTCTCCTCACTCTGTGCTCAGGGCGCCAGCACTGCCCTCGAGGGTTGTTCTTAATGCCCGCGGTAGAGCACATAGAACTAAATAAATAAACAGATAACTAACTAAATAATCAATGCAGATGTCTGTCAATACCCTTACACCCAACTCGTGCCCACTGTCTCCAGAACCACAGGATTACTGAGGCTGCAAAGGCTTGTGAGATCACCGAGCCCAGCACTTGAGTGGCCACCCCCTCGCGACCCGGCCAGAGCCCTGAGTGCCACGTCCCGTTGTTCCAGAGCCTTCCCTTGGCTCTCCCCCGCCCCGCTGGGCACCAGGCCCCTCCTGTGCACACTGGCCCCCAGTGCCAGCCTCGCCGACGGCCCGACCCTGTTTTCACACGGCAGGGGAGTCCTGCCCTCGCACTGCCGCCGTCCCTGAGCTCGGTCCCGAGGGGCGGCTCCTCAAGCCCAGCACAGAGGTGTCACCAACAGGGACTGTGGTGACGGCAGAGCCTCCCCGGGCTGTTCCGGCCCCCCAGCCTGCCCAGAGCTCCAGAGCTCGTGTCTCTCCAGCCTCTTCAGCAGGCAGACGTGGCTCCTTCTCCTCCTGGAGGGCAGCTCTCCCAACCCACGTGGGCTCAGTTATTCCCTTAAGCCTGGTGCTATTTGCACTCCCAGGCTGCCTTTGCTGGCTCTGCTCCGAGGAGAGCAGGGAGCTCCAGGTCAACATTGACAGCGGCAAACACTGGGGTCTCCATCTTATTTTGGGATTTAACACAGATGTGGGGTCTGCAGGCCCCAGCTCTCTGCAGGGTGTTTGCTCTGCAAAAATACAGGCCATCAAATCCCTTAAATCATTCCAAATTCCCGAAATCATTCCCAGTTCCAGCTCAGAGCTGCTACTGGTTCTTCAGCACCAGGATTGACAGAGCTGCCTTGAGTGCCAGGTTCAGAAATGATGGGAAATAACTGAAGCTGCAGCTCCCACAAAAGTGCTGAGAATATTTTAGAAAAACAGAGTGGTCCAGGAACCAGGTATGGCAGATAATAACTTTAATAACATGGATAAAGGAGGCCTTGGCAGGGGCTGCCCAGGGCGGTTTGGAGTCCCCATCCCTGGAGCTGCCCAAGGAAGTCCTGGACGTGGCACTCAGAGCTCTGGGCTGGGGACAAGGTGGGGATGGGCACAGCTGGGACTCCATGGGCTGGGAGGGCTTTTCCAACTTTGCTGACTCTGGAATTCTGTTCTGTGTTGAGCCTACCTCATCTCATTTGCTGCACCAGCGGACGGAACTGCAGAACAACCTCCCCAAACCCAGGGTGAGGGGAAGAGGTGGAAGTGAGCTCTGGCAGGGATCCTTGGAAGGGAGCCCACCTCCAGAAAAGTACTGGAAGTGATACAGTTCTGTCTGCAAGTTCCAAAACCATTTCCCATATAAATTCCTGACGGGGTTGGACTGCCACAGTGAAAGGGATTTCCCCCGGTCACCTGTGGCTCTGCTCTGGGTGCACACACCTGGACTGCCCATCCCAGAAGGACTGCCCATCCCAGAAGGACTGCACGCCCCGTTGGCTTTCAGGCTGCCGGCCTGGCCCCTCGAGCTGCGGCTCCGTGCTGCTGCTGTGAGGAGTTCCTTGGAAGCACAGCCCCGCTCTGCTCCGCGCTGGGCCCTGCTGCTGGCAGCCTCTTCCAGAGCGGCTTCACCCGCTGACGTGTCGGGGCTGTTCCCCTCTGGATGCTGACGCTTCCCACGGGGTTCGCTCACGCTGTGCCAGGTGGTTCTGTGCGTCCAAACTGGCACGGATTTGCCTTTCCCCAGGCAGGGCTGTCCCAGGGTTGTGTCCCTGCACAGGTTTTTCAGGAAAGGGCTGTTGTTCCTCATGCTCAGCCTGCAACGGGTGAAAAATCAGATTTCTTTGCACAAAGCTGTTTTTTGGAGTGGAGGGACTCTTCAGGGCAACCTCAGAAACGACGAGGGAAAAGTCCCAGTTATCCTTCCCTCTGTCAGTTCTGCTCCGATTTACGGTGTCATTTTAAAAGTAAAAGTCACCACTGACTCCAGCTGCCTGATTCTGCTGGAAGTTAATGGCATTTGCTTGTGTTTCTTCAGCAGAACTTTATTAAATAAGATTTTCAGCCTAATTAAACCATTTCAGGATTTTGGCTTCCTGTCACCCAAAGATAAGTCTGAAGTGGAAAATGAGGTAATAGCCATAGAAATATAGAATATATTTATAGAGTTTTTATAACTTCTGTATTGTTTTAATTTCAATCCTATTTTCTTTCATGATACTTTAAAGGAGGAAAAATGCAAGCAGCACTTACTGGGAATTGTGACCCTGATAAATTTAATACAATATTAAACTGCAAGTTGTAAATGTGTTACACGTGGTGAAGGGAAGGGTGAGGCCATGGCCATTCCAATGCCATAAAACCCAAACGTGCCCAGAGAACAACACACTTCACATATTGCTGTAGTTTATTGCAGGTCTAGAGTTAATATCCAGCAGAGCTCCGGGAAAACAGCCTTTACCTGGGATGCACAGGGAGGCAAAGAGGGATTTCCATCCTAGGAAAGGCAGGAATGAGGATGCAGTGTGGGATTTGCTCTTTGTTTTCCTGAAAGAAACCCTTCAGCACGAGGCTGCAAGGAGTGAGAGCCTGGGTTAAGCGATGACATCTTTAATTTAACACATAAATAAATATATCTATATCTGTGTTTACGTGTGTGTATATATATATGTATTTATATCTGTTTTTCTAGGTCTGTCTCTCTCTACAGCTATCTGTACATGTGTGTCTGTAATCAGCTGTTGGAAGGGGTTGGTTCCCTCTTCCCACAGGTGTTCTGCCCAATGGCACAGCTCCTTCCCAGCCCTCCCCTCCCTCCCTCTCCCTCTCCTCCCTCTCCCTCTCCCTCTCCCTCTCGTCCCCATCCGCTCCCTCCCTCCCCCTCCCCCCCCCCCTCTCCCCCCCCCCCCCCCCCCCCCCCTCCCCCCCCCCCCCCCCCTCCCTCTCCCTCTCCCTCTCCCAGCCGACCTCCCCATCCCTCCCCGTTGCTGTCATGGAGGAGCTGCTGGGCAGAGATTTGTGGGCCCATAAAAAGCCCTGAATTGAAAACCAAAGACGTTATTCCTTTTTTATGTTGGGTTTTCTCAGTGATCCACTTCCACTGCGACCTCACGAGCACCTGGAGCAGCAACGGAGCCGTGAGCCCCGTCAGGGAGCCGGGATGTGGGAAATGAGGAGTTCCTTAAATGTGCAGTAAACAAAGGCGTGCTCAGCTCAGCCATGCCCCAGCTCTCGTACCCACAGCGAACTGCGAGTGCCCCACGTGCTCACAGCGGGCAAGGCTCCCCTGAGATGCCCACCGGCCAGTGTTCCACTTTTTTTTAGGTGGGATATTGGGAAGGAATTCTCGGCTGGGAGGGTGGGGAGGCCCTGGAATAGAATTCCCAGAGCAGCTGTGGCTGCCCCTGGATCCCTGGCAGTGTCCCAGGCCAGGCTGGACGGGGCTTGGAGCACCCTGGGATGGTGGGAGGTGTCCCTGCCATGGCAGGGGTGGGATGGGATGGGATTGAAGGTCCCTCCCATCCCAAACATTCACATGATGGTTTGTCTTTAACTGGGATCAATTCCACAAAACATTTCCCAGCGTTCTCAGGTTAAAGCATTTCTCTCTTTGTGACCTTTACTGGCCTTACCTGGATCTGTGTTTGTGTGAGTCACTCAGGATTCCAGAGGGGGGAATAAGGCAAATCAGAGATCCCAGGGACACAGAGGAATGGGAGATGTGGCTGGAAAGAGGAGGTGGCAGGAGGGGAGCCAGCAGCGTGCACTGCGCTGGGGCAGGGAGAGGCAGCTCCTGAGGGACATTCCATACGGGAAAAGGCCAGGAACACGAGCAGCCATCAGGGACAGGTGGGGCCAAGCTGGTCCAGCCCCGGGCCCGGGGGTGACTCCAGCCCCTGCTGCCCTCCCTGCTCCTCTCCCAGCTGGTTCTGCACCAAAAACCAGGATGGGGCTCACAGCCCTTCTGGGAGCTGAGGGACTCTGATCCCTCCCCAGGAAAAGCCCTGAATTTGTCATGGATGGCAAAACAGTCAAATATGAGATGAGACAAGATAAAACAACAAAGAAAAGAGGAAATAATAAATTCATTTATATCTGTATCTATTTTAAGTAAGTAAAATTGTTGCAACAGACCATTGTAATTTGTAAAATTCTTCAGGGATGTCTTCTGAGGCAAATAAAAAATACAACTGAAATACCCCTCCCTACCGATGCTGAAATACACTTATTACCGCTAATTATTTCCCACTCAGTTAATTCAGGACCCTTCTTTTTCCCTCTCCTCCCATGAGAATTAATTCTCTGACTTCCAGGGATGCCTGTGCAGATGATCCTGATCAGAATCACAATCTGTTCATTTTTCCAGGACACCTCTCCTGAGTCTGTGAGCTTCCTGCCTCAAACTTCACATCCAGATTCTGCTTTTATCCCTTGTTTGAAAGCAGCATCACTTCTCTGTTTCATTTATTCATGGAATGCCATCTCCTCCTGCCCTGCAGTGCCACAGTTGGTTTCCATCACGTCGGGATGCACCTCTTTAAAACACTGAACTCCTTGAGCTGATCACAAAATGATCCCATTTCCTTCTGCTGATGCGTTCCAGGGTGTGGGCAGGATGTGCATCTTTTACTGGCCCAGCTGGTGGTGGGACAGGAAGGGGCTGGGTGAGCCCCTCACTCAGGGAGCATCCACACCCCATCCCAACCAGCATCCACACCCCATCCCAACCACCATCCACACCCCATCCCAACCACCATCCACACCCCCACCCTCCACACCCCATCCCCACC